>JAYMSV010000186.1:0-20273 GCA_036897745.1 Erodium moschatum
ATTTGATTACTTCCTTGTGGGTTTGGTTTTAGGAATTGATATGATGATAACAATGGACTGTTTGAACATTCAGGTGTTTGAGATTCTTAGAGAAGAGCCCTTTTATCAACCCAATGAAGGGACATACAAGAAACTTATTGTTCTGCTTGGCAGATGTGGTCAACCCCACCATGCTCAACGTCTTTTTGACTTAATGGTTGAAGAAGGGTGTGAACCCACTGCTGCACTTTACACTGCTTTACTTGGAGCATATTTGCGGAGCAATCTAATTGACGGGGCATTCACTATCCTTAACAAAATGAAGATCCTCCCTCGGTGTCAGCCCGATGTAAATACTTACAGTATCTTGATCAAAGCTTGCATCGATGCTTCTCATTATGACTTGGTTGCTTCCCTGTATGAAGAAATGAATGAGAGGTCAATTTCTCCAGACACAGTAACCCAAAACATAGTGTTAAGGGAATATGGGAGGGCCGAGAAATATGATCAGATGGAGAAGGTGTTATCTGGGATGTTGAATAGCAAGACGTCCAAACCCGATGTTTGGACAATGAACATCATCCTGAGCATATTCGAGAACAAAGGCCATATTGAGACAATGGAGCGATGGTACGAGAAATTCTGTAATTTTGGAGTTGAACCAGAGACACGGACTTTCAATATCTTGATTGGTGCTTATGGGAAGAAACGAATGTATGACAAAATGTCATCTGTGATGGAGCACATGCGCAAACTTGAGTTTCCATGGACAACAGCAACTTACAATACTGTGATTGAGGTTTTTGCTGATGTGGGTGATGCAAAACAGATGGAGTACACATTTGATCAGATGTGTCAAGAGGGCACGAAAGCAGACACAGGGACATTTTGTGGTCTTATTAATGGATATGCCAATGCAGGGCTCTTCCCTAAGGTGATTGACAGTGTTAAGTTAGCTGGGAAGTTAGAGATCCGTGAGAATGCCTCATTGTTCAATGCAATTATATCTGCATGTGCAAAGGCTGATGATTTGATGGAGATGGAGAGGGTTTATAAGCAGATGAAAGACAGACAGTTTCAACCAGACCACACAACCTACTCCGTCATGGTGGAAACATATAGGAAGAGAGACATGAATGACAAGATCTACCATTTGGAGCTGGACAAAGAGATCACTGCTACTGCTACTGCTCCAGCTCCTATAAAGGAGTTAGTTAATTGAGAACATAACTCTTTCAAGTTTCTGATCACTGATTTACGATATTCTGCTGTTAAAGCTTATTGAAACGTCTTGAAGCTTTCCCGTTTGTGCTCCCAAAGGATGAATGCAGCTTCAGCCTTCCTGCCTGCAAATCTGATGTAAAGAACTGTAGCAATCATTCACTCTGGAAGCTATAGTTGTCTGTATATAGTTGATGTACTTATAGAGGTGATAAATCACTATGTTTGTGTCAACTTGAGGGAAAAGGTTATGCCCAACAAGAGTCATCTTATTTGTTGCAATCAGTAGCCTCCCAGGGCATGATGCACTATAAAGTGAAAGGATGCTATGTATTGTGACTGCTTTTCTTGCCAAATGCTTGGGGCTGGTCCATTTTAAGGGACTACCTACCAGTCTATCAAGAAGACACTAGAAATTAGGAGAAGGGATAAAAATGATTCCTGTGAGTTCACACTAAGATTTGTTTCAGATTCAGATGCTATTGGTTTTATATATAAATAAATTTTTTTATTAAATATGAGAAATCTATTTTAACAATTCTTCATGATGTTGCTATTCAAACTTCAAAGCTCATGAAGTTCGACATGGAGGATCAGTCGCTGTCTTGAACTCTTCTGGAAGAAAGTTTCTGTTTATTCTTTATACATTATATGCTGGTGAATTTAAATATGTGTGGCATGAATGGGATGAAAAATGCCACTTCGATTGTTTTATATTGTCTGAACAATTCACCAGCAAAATGGTTGTCTTGGAATGGATTGGTCTCTCTACCAATATCCCCAGCAAGATAATGGACATGTGCACT
This sequence comes from Erodium moschatum, assembly GCA_036897745.1. Classification (NCBI taxonomy): domain Eukaryota; kingdom Viridiplantae; phylum Streptophyta; class Magnoliopsida; order Geraniales; family Geraniaceae; genus Erodium; species Erodium moschatum. The sequence continues at coordinate 2,007 of JAYMSV010000186.1, forward strand.
TGAGACAACATTACATGACGCATCGCATTACCTCATCATTCAAATAGCTACTAGCTAGTATCTTGCCTTATCTTCTGCATTACTATATATACTTCTTTTGCTTCCCGATCTTTGCAACTCTGTAGCTCTTCTGCTCATCCAGTTATGGCTCAGCTGCTGGCTGGACCGGATGAGATAGAATCATTGCGCTTTGAGTTGGCTGAGATTGGAAGAAGCATAAGGTCCTCGTTCAGAAGTCACGCATCAAGTTTCAGGAATGTGAACTCTGGAGATTACAGTGATGGTGAAAATGTATATGAGTTGCAGTGGGATGTCATTCAGAGACTACCCACTTTGGATCGAATCACTACAGCTTTGTTTGATGAAAAAGATGTTGAGGATGGAAATGAGAATGGAGATGTTAAAGGGAAGCGAGTTGCTAATGTTAGCAAACTGGGAGCTCAAGAACGGCATATGTTTATAGAGAGGCTCTTCAAGCACATTGAGAATGATAATCTTCGTTTGTTGCAGAAACTGCGAAAAAGAATAGACAAGTAAATCGCCTTATTCTTTTACTTATGTGTAGATACATAGATCATCAAGAACATGTGTTTTGTCTTTACTGTCATTGTTTATTACATGTCCACTTACATTTTTGTAGAGTTGGTGTGAAGTTGCCTACAGTGGAAGTGCGATATAAAAATCTGTGCGTGGAAGCAGAGTGTGATGTATTTCATGGCAAGCCTCTTCCTACCTTGTGGAACAGTGCAAAGAGCATATTTTCTGTAAGTAGCTATAATATGTAGGGTTAAGTTATCAGATCCCTTAGGTTTTGTAGTTCATAGGATCATACTGTTTTTGACAGGGCATTGCCAGGCTGGCAGGCTCAAAACAAAAGGCGAAGATAAGCATCCTCAAAGATGTTAGTGGCATCATCAAGCCCGGAAGGTAGGTTTTTCAGTTGATTATCAGTCAAGGAACAATAGACTTCATTAATCCTTAATTACTCATCATTTGGAAGCTTCAAATTCTATGAAGCACTCTGATGAAACTCTCTGGGATGTCATACTGCAGGATGACTTTATTGCTTGGTCCTCCAGGTTGTGGCAAAACCACATTTTTGCTGGCTCTCTCCGGTAAACTAAGCCATTCTCTCAAGGTAACCTGAAGATTGAACTTCTGCAATATTCCATGCAAGCAGTAGCAACATTTTAAAGACTTAGTTTCCTTGTTTTGTTTGATTTCTGAAGGTTGATGGAGAAGTATCTTACAACGGATATGGAATAGAAGATTTTGTTCCACAGAAAACCTCAGCTTATGTAAGCCAATATGATCTGCACATTCCAGAAATGACAGTAAGAGAAACACTTGATTTCTCTGCACACTGTCAAGGAGTTGGAAGCCGAGCTGGTAAGCCCTCTGCATGAACTGGGTGGTTTATTTGAGCTTCTGAACCAAGTTCAGTTTCAAGGTTATGCTACTGACTAATAATTTGTTGCTTTTTGGTAAAAGAAATTATGATGGAAGTAATTAGAAGAGAAAAGCAGGCCGGGATAGTCCCGGATCCTGATGTAGATGCTTACATGAAGGTAACTATTAATCATTTTGGAAATTGCCCTTCTATATTGATAATGCTTTTAATATGTTTTTAAGTGTTCTTACAGGCAATATCAGTACAAGTGCTGGAGAGTAACCTTCAAACTGACTATATTTTGAAGGTTGTTACTATAGCCTCTTTTATTTCCTTAAAACTTAATTTTATTTGGTAATTTTTTTCAACTTTTGTCTCTTTCCAGATCCTTGGACTGGATATCTGTTCAGACACACTGGTCGGGGATGCAATGAGGCGAGGTATTTCAGGTGGCCAGAAGAAACGGTTGACTACAGGTACTATGTTTGTGTCAACTTGCTTTTTGACAAAACACTTTGGTCCTGCAAATGTGGCTAAGTCCAACCTCAAGAAGTTGACTTGGATATGTTCATTGGTTGTGATGCTCAGGAGAGATGATTGTTGGACCAACAAAAGCCCTTTTCATGGATGAAATATCAAATGGTTTAGACAGCTCCACCACTTATCAGATCATTTCCTGCCTTCAGCATTTAGTTCATATCACAGATGCTACGGCGCTGATCTCTCTTCTTCAGCCAGCTCCAGAGACCTTTGCTCTTTTTGATGATGTCCTGTTGATGGCTGAAGGAAAGATTGTGTATCACGGTCCACGTTCAGACATTCTCAACTTCTTTGAGGACTGTGGATTCAAATGTCCACAAAGAAAAGGAGCAGCTGACTTCATTCAGGAGGTCATCTCTAGAAAAGATCAGGCACAGTTTTGGCAAGACAACGTACAACCTTATAGTTATGTTTCTGTTGACCAGTTCATCAAGAAATTCAAAAAAAGCCACCTCGGCCAAAAGCTTGATGCTGAGCCCTCAGAGCCGTTTGGTGATTCCAAGAGCCACAAGGATGCACTATCCTTCGAAAAGTTTTCGTTAACTAAATGGGAGCTCTTGAAAGCATGCTCAATGAGGGAGTTTCTTCTGATGAAGAGAAATTCCTTTATATACGTCTTCAAGTCCACACAGGTACTACTTTCTCCATCTATTTGCATTGCTTCAAGGCTCGTTCTTGCTGTATGATTTGGTTTCTTGTGTTCTTGTTGCAGCTTGTCATCATTGCCGCCATAGCAATGACTGTTTTCCTGAGAACTGAAATGACTGTTGATCTGACCCATGCCAATTACTATATGGGTTCAATGTTCTATTCACTTCTCATACTTCTTGTTGATGGATTTCCCGAACTATCCATGACTGTCTCAAGGATCACAGTCTTCTATAAGCAGAGAGAGTTGTGTTTTTATCCTGCTTGGGCTTACGCCGTCCCTGCCACTGTCCTAAAACTTCCCCTTTCAATCTTGGAAGCTTTTGTGTGGACAGTTCTTACTTACTATGTCATTGGTTACAGCCCTGAGATTGAAAGGTGAGGGCCAAATAGGACGTTCAATCAAACTAATCAGTTTCCTACTCAGAATTTAATCTATTGATTGTGTTTCTCAGGTTCTGCCGGCAGTTTCTTCTGCTCTTTGCCATGCACCTTACCTCAATTTCCATGTTTCGTTTCATTGCCTCTGCCTTCCAAACCGTGGTAGCTTCCCTGGCAGCTGGTAGTGTGGCTGTCTTCACAGTTTTCTTATTTGGTGGCTTCGTTATTCCTAGATGTAATTCCCTTACAGCTCTTCTTATTTCCATGCCATAACCAAGTTCTTGGAACATTGTTCTTATGAGCGTTTTATGTGCAGCCTCCATGCCTAGTTGGTTAAGGTGGGCATTTTGGATCTGTCCCTTGTCTTATGGGGAGATAGGCATATCAATCAACGAGTTCCTCGCTCCTCGTTGGGATAAACTGGTATATATATGCACCTTCTTCTTTCGCTTCATGGAAAGAATCGATCTGCTTACCTTGAATTTCTTATTGATAGGTGGGGGATTCAAACCTAAGTATTGGGCAGCAAGCATTGGAAAGCCGTGGCCTCAACTTTCATGGCTACTTCTATTGGATATCGATTGGTGCCTTGTTCGGGTTCACTTTACTATTCAACATTGGTTTCATCTTAGCTCTCACATTCTTGAAACGTATGTCTAAACCCTCTTGTGCCTATTTCAGAAGAAGAAAAACACAGCTATGCTCACCTATTCTCTGTAACGTACATGCAGCTCCAGGAAAGTCTCGTGCTGTTATTTCATTCGAGAAGCTCTCTCAAATACAAGGGGACAAAGATACTAATGGCACTACTGTTATAGAAGATAAAAAAGGTGAGCATATTATTATTACCTATCGCAAGACCAAACTATAACTCTTTTGAGATTATTTTTGAAGGATTTGGTTACTTGGTTTTGTAGGAAAGATGGTTCTACCTTTCAAACCGTTAACGATGACATTTCAGGATGTGCAGTACTTTGTTGACACACCGTTGGTAACTTTACCAAAAACGCCCATTTATGTGACGAATGAATGTGACAGATGTGCTGATATTAGTGTTTGTTTTGATGGTGTCAGGAGATGAGAAAGAGAGGTGTTGGGCAGAAAAAGCTCCAGCTTCTCAGTGACATCACGGGCTCATTCAGGCCTGGTGTCCTCACAGCCTTGATGGGAGTCAGTGGAGCAGGGAAGACCACTCTAATGGATGTTCTCGCCGGGAGAAAAACTGGTGGCACCATTGAAGGTGACATCAGGATTGGGGGATACCCAAAGGTGCAACATACATTCGCCAGGATATCTGGTTACTGTGAACAATTCGACATACATTCACATCGCATAACTGTTGAAGAATCACTAGTCTATTCTGCTTGGCTGAGACTCCCTTCAGACATCACTTCAGCCACTAGAGCTGTAAGACTTCAACAACACTCAATTTGTTGATCTCTCTTAACTTTGAACTTCACTCACCTTTGCTCTGCAGGAATTTGTGGATCAAGTTCTTGAGACCGTAGAGCTTCGTGATATCAAGGATTCTTTAGTAGGCATACCGGGTGTTAGTGGCCTATCCACTGAGCAGCGCAAGAGACTGACCGTAGCTGTAGAGCTTGTTGCTAATCCTTCTATAATTTTCATGGATGAACCTACCTCAGGTTTGGATGCAAGATCGGCTGCTATTGTCATGAGGGCAGTGAAGAACATTGTTGAGACTGGCAGGACTGTAGTTTGCACCATCCATCAACCGAGCATCGACATCTTTGAAGCTTTTGATGAGGTATATATACATCTGTGAAAATAATAAGTAGAAATGATATCAGCCTTGACACTTTTTTTCGCGCCCTGCCCTATGCAGCTGATTCTGATGAAATCTGGAGGACACATAATCTACTCCGGGCCACTGGGTGTGCATGCAAGTAGGGTGATTGAGTACTTTGAGGTTAGTTTGTTCTTTCCCTTACTTTGGAATTAAAACTAAGGTTAATTGGAGATAGTTATTGTGTACTATATGTTTTATACATAACTACTTTCAACTTTAAAACATAATTTACAACTACCTAAACTTTCATAAAATTACCGAAAGCTCTTTTTCACAAGCAAATAACGAAATTCCTCGCGACCTTAATCTAAAAAGGATTTCATAACTAGCAATTGTTTTTTTAAAGTAAATGTAAAAGTATTTTTTCGAAATAAAAATGGTATTTTCTGAGATTAAAGTCAACGGAATTTTTTGTCACTTTTAACGAAGAGAGTTATTTGCGATTTTTTTGAAAGTTTAGGTAGCTGTAAATAACGATTGAAAGTTGGGATAGTTATGAGCAAAAGACTATAGTATACAATAGCTATCTCCAAGTAACCCTTAAAACTATCTCTTATTTCTCATCAAATGCTGATCCTACTTGGTTGCCTCTCGCTGGAATAGAGTATTCCTGGGGTGCTAAAGATCAGAGACAATTATAATCCAGCGACTTGGATGTTGGAAGTCACTTCAAAATCAGCTGAAACTGATCTCAGAGTGGACTTCGCACAGATATATAAGACTTCTTCCTTGTTTGAGTAAGTAAAAGAAGATTGATACCATTTATCATAATTCATACATGATTTTGAACTTGGGAGGTTTTGGTGATACTTAACCTTTTGTTGATGGGAGTGCAGAGAGAACATCCAGCTGGTTAAGGGGTTAAGCTCACCACAGCCGGGCTCAAAGGCCTTGCATTTTCCTACTCGTTTCCCACAGAACGGCTGGGAGCAGTTCAAAGCCTGCTTGTGGAAACAACACTTGTCCTACTGGAGAAGTCCTTCCTACAATCTAACGCGCACCGTTCACATGAGTGCCTCGTCTCTGCTGCTCGGTTTACTGTTCTGGAAGCAAGGACAAAGAATGTTGGTTAACAGAAACCCAACAAGTGCAGTCTTGATGCAAAACTGTCATGTAACATGTTTCTTGTGCCTCTTTGCAGAGAGACGCAACAAGATCTGTTCACCATGCTGGGATCAATGTTCTGTGCAGTGATCTTGTTTGGAATCAACAATTGCTCGTCCGTGCTACCATTCGTTTCTGCAGAGCGTTCTGTTTTGTACCGGGAAAGATTTGCTGGAATGTACTCTTCATGGGCCTATTCACTTGCACAGGTGATTGATGTAACAAAAATCACGCAAGATCAAGTTTTAAACACCAATAACCAGTTCTTTTGTAAGTCCCTTGATGAGTTTGGTTTTGCAGGTAGTGGTTGAGGTCCCCTACTTGTTGGTGCAGGCGGTTCTTTATGTAATCATCACATACCCTATGGTTGGCTTCGAATTGTCAGCTTACAAGATATTTTGGTCATTCTACGGGATGTTCAGTGCACTGCTCTACTTCAACTACCTTGGAATGCTGCTGGTCGCGCTGACACCGAGCCTTCAAATGGCGTCCATACTGGCCTCTTCATTCTACACCATGCTCAATTTGTTTTCTGGCTTCATCATACCAAGACCGGTAAGCCTCATTAAGAAATCTGAATCATCTGATAGTATTATTAACTCAATGAATCTGTTTCACTTGTTTGTTTGTTTTTTTGTTATTGCAGCGTATTCCAAAATGGTGGGTTTGGTTGTATTATGTAAGTCCAACATCTTGGACGCTGAATGGAATGCTAACTTCACAGTACGGAGATTGGAATAGAGAAATATCAGTATTTGGTGAAACCAAAACAGTTTCGGCCTTCTTGGAGGACTACTTTGGCTTTCATTACAGTTTCTTATCTGTAGTTGGTGTCTTCCTGATTTTGTTTCCTGTCATGTTTGCTTCTCTTTTTGTCCTCTGTATTGGGAAATTGAACTTCCAGAGGAGGTAGATTTTGTATACACATAAATGTTCAATATATTACAAGGCTATTTTTGCAGAATCAGTATTCAGTTTCCTATACATTTCATCATTCCCTTTCACCTTCTCTGAAAGTTGAGCTTCTGTACAGAAAATGCAAAAAGAGCAGCAAATATGAGAGGGAAGGAGACAAGAACAACACCCACAAGAGCTGACTGATTAGGGTGAAACCCAAAATAGTCTGCCAAGAACGAATCAATAGATCTATTTTCTCCAAATGCCGTTATTCCTGTTTCTATGTCTCCATATTGAGATGAAATGATGCCTCTTAGGGACCATGATGTTGGTGAAATCCAATATAACCACACCCACCATTTTGGAATAGCCTGCACCAAACCAAACTTGACATAAATTATCAACATTTCGTTAGTTCTTAACAGTAAACTAACCAATCAAGTAATGACTTACCGGTCCAGGTATCAAGTACCCGGCAAAGAGATTTAAAAGGGTGTAGCATGTGGTTCCTAACAAAGAAGCTATCCTTCCATTTGGGCTTATGGAGACTAAAAGCATTCCCAAGTATGAGTACGAGAGCAAACTGCATAAATTATTATAGAAGAACCAAGCTACTTTCTGTGCTGACCAATAGAACCCCAATGCAGGATATGTAATGGTCACAAACAGAGTTGTTAGTACCAGTACCAAGGGAACTTCAACTGCCACCTATAACGATGATTGTTAATGGTTGGCGCCATAGGCTTATTCTGGCAAGTACAACAATTGAGACAGGTAGGATACGAGCACTAACCTGTGCAAAGGAGAATACCCATGAAGAGTACATTCCAGCAAACTTCTCCCGGTAGAGAACTGCACGTTCAGTTCCTGTTACTGGAATAATTGATGAACATGTGTTGATGCCTACGAGTTGCATCGAAAAAGATAACGCTCCTATTATGTTGAACAAGTCCTGCTCAACAGATCTGAGGAGAAACAAATTATCTTACTTTCATGATTATAAAATCCTATTTCTGTTGTGGCATACATGTCTATGGGGTTAGTTAAAGAGTCAGGTCAAGACAAACAGGCATATCACATACATATGAGGTGAAAATTACCAACTTATTAAAAATGCATTGAAATATATGTTTCTAGTACTATATAGTTTACAATCATCAGCTCATGGTGATTATGCATCAATTGTTGTGTGCTCATTTGATATTTATATATTTTGTTGTTGTAATGTGAGGACTTACATTCTCTTCCCTTTCTGCCACAGAAGAGCTGCAACAAGCACTGACGTACAGATTACAAACAACAACCGAGTGAAAATGTGTGCTGGACTTCTCCAATAAGAGAGGCTTTGTTTCCAGAGGCATGCTTTAAACTGTTCCCATGAATTTTGTGGATAACGGGTACAAAAATGCAGTTCTTCTGAACCAGTTTGTGGTTTAGTCAGCTGCTCAACTATTATTAAGTTATCCCTTCAAACAAATCGAGGAAGGTATATCAGTCAGAATACATATTTCCAGTTTTGTGAACCTGTTTGGAAAAGATAAAAAACACCTACAACAAGTTGATTGTAATGATATACGGTGAGTTATACACCTGAAGCAGGAGTCAAATCTCTTCAAATTCTCCATTGAATAAGTCATGATAAATTGAAGCTATACAAGGGATAATAGAAGTCTTTGAATCATCAAATTTAGCATTTTGGAGTGGAAGAATACCACATTCCAAGGTGGGCAATTTAAAGTGACTCTACAGGCTACTTGTTGGTCGTCAATTTTCGCTACTGCCCGGTAGATTTTATATCATGTAAGTTGATGGTTAAAAGATATAGTGATGAGAAATAAAAAAACTATGAAGATGTGCAACATACCTATAGAGAGAAGAATCTTTGTATACTTGAGCAAAATCTATACTAAGTTGTACTTCTGTCAATGTAGTAATCTCTAGCATCCATGTTGCTGGATTATAATTTTCTTTAATCCTTGGTACACCTGGAATCCCCTGTCAATGATATATTGGTAACCAAGTTAATAAGAGTATCAACAGGAAAGCTTTCCACATCTCTATATATTGCAAGCTTAATTACCTCAAAGTACTCTATAAGTTCACTTGAATGTTCACCCAATCGTCCCGAGTATATAATATGTCCACTCTTCATTAGAATGAGCTGAAGAAAAAAGTATAGTATGTCAATTAGGTTTGGCACATAGGTCCTAGAGCATTTGGATTCTAACTTCTTGTGTGGAATCACTAATTAATAAAGTATACATACCTCATCAAATGCTTCAAATATATCGATACTTGGTTGATGGATAGTACAAACAACTGTTCTACCCGTTTCGACAACTTTCTTCACAGCTCGCATGACTATTGCAGCTGCTCTGGCATCAAGACCAGATGTTGGTTCATCCATGAATATAACTGAAGGGTTGGAAACCAGTTCCACAGCTATTGTTAGCCGTTTCCTTTGCTCATTTGATAAACCACTTTTTCCTGGGATCCCAACCAGTGAATCTTTGATTTCATCAAGTTCAATTCGTTCAAGTACATCCTTTACGAAATCCTGCACACAAACATGTTCTTGCATCAACTTCGAAATTATAACAGAGATATAAGTTTCAAGGGTGTAGGCCTTCATTATAGCATGTTATGTTGGTTTTGCTCATGTTAAACCTTGATTCATACCATACCAGATGCAGATCCTATAACCTTGATTGGATTCGATGTAATATGATAATTTAAGTGTTAATACTTATCCTAATATATGAAAGAAAATCTTACTGCTCTTGTGTTGGCATCAACTTCTGAAGGTAGTCGAAGCCAAGCTGAGAATATCACTGATTCTTCCACAGTTATTTGTGGAGAATGTATGTCACTTTGCTCACAGTAACCCGATACCCTAGCAAAAGTTTCTTGACTCTTAAGAGATCCTCCAACTCTTACTGTTCCCTCAATAAGACCAGTAGTTTTCCTTCCAGAAAGAACATCCAAGAGAGTTGTTTTTCCAGCTCCACTTTCTCCCATCAAAGCCGTAAGCTTACCCGGTCTAAAGGCTCCTGAGATGTCATGAAGAAGCTGGAGTTCCTTTTCATTGAACCCATGTTTTCTCATTTCCTAGTATCAGTTTTCAGTACAACATAAGATATTAGATATTTGCCATCATCTGTCCAACAATTTATGAGGGTTTATTGTGGATGCTTGTTTACCTTTGGGGTATCAACAGAATATTGAATATTCTGAAACGTTAATGTTAAAGGCTCGAAGTGCAGGGCCGTCTTTTCTGTTTTGGCAAACATTTGCAATCATGAACAGAATCTTACTCAAAACTCAGGTAGATTGCAGTGATGACATTATATTTCAAAAGGTAAAGAGAAACTAGCATGCAACCTGTGTGTCCTTCATCATCTTTCCTTGATAAGGATGCTCCAGAATGTGAATCACAGCCAATTTGTGTCCCACTTATACGGTTACTGCCACTTCTCTGGTGGTGAACATTTTTATGAGAGATGAAGGTTGTAGATATTCCTGGGGCTAACCTTGTACAAATTGTTGATAGATGCATGTTAGCAATTGATTAAGACTGTTTAGTCTGTATCTGATTTATTCAAGACGGATGATAAAGAAGGGATAAGGCACTTACACTTCAAAAAAGTCAGAGCTAAGGTGAGTCCAATGTTGAATACTATAGCTAACCCAAACAATGCTCCTACTGATACCCAGTAGAAGTACCCTTCAAAATCCAGACCATGATTCGACAAAGTTTCGTGGCCTATAGTCTGATTAGTAGGCGTTACCTGTAAATAACCATGGTAAAAATGTACATTTAGTCATCTCAAAATTCTACAATAGTCAGTGGTAGGTGAAACTTTTGGGTATACCTTCATCCACCTTGGAGCAAGGAACTCATTTACTGACACTCCTATTGCTGCATATGAAACAGGGGTGATCCAAAACCCCCACTTCAACCACACAGGTAGATAGGCTACAACACAGAAAAAAGAAGATAAATAGAGCTTCTTTTTTACCCTCCAGAGAAGCATCATATAAGATTAAGTTTTGGGTCCTTACATAGAGGAATGATGAATCCACTGAACAGCAACAACACCACTACCATAAAACTACCACAGAAATTTGCTAGCACCTCAATTTGACAAATTGATGCAAGGAAGCGAAACATTGCAATAGAGGCCTGGTGTAGAGCAAAAAGTAGAAAGAATTGAGAGAAGAACCTGCAAGAGTTCCAAATCGACAAACCAAGTGATGAGTTGAAATTCATATGTTGTCAGTTGCATGGATGATCACAAAAAGATTGAAAAGAAAGTGAAACACTGATGTGCTCACCTTTCTACCTCTGGGCTGTATCCCATAACATAGTAAGTAAGAGCTGTCCATATAAAAGACTCCATCAGAGAGAGTGGGATTTTTAAGAGAAGTGATGGAACAGAATAAGCCCAAGCAGGGTATAGATAAAAGTCTCTGTGTTTGTAGAAAACATGGAGCTTTGAAACAGTTATGCTTGTTTCTCCTATTCCATTTGTAAGGATCCTTAGGATCCCATAAAACATTGATCCTAAATAATAATTTGCATTCTTTAAGTTGACCTCCATCCTTGAGCCTAGGAATATTGTCATTGCCACGACTGCGGTTATGAGAAGCTGATATAAGAAAGAAAATAAATCACTCACTCTTGCATGGAGGATATAATTATTTGTAAGACACAAGTTACCTGAACCAAACTGAATATGTGAAGGGATAAATTTCGTTTCATAAGTAGAATTTCTCTGTCCAAGCAAGCTTTGAATAATTCCCAATTGGATATTGAGTACTTGCTATGGGATAGGACATTCTTCTCAGACTGAGAGTACTCATTAGTCTTCGAGAGCTCGTCATGTAGGAGTTTCCCTATATGACAGGCCTTGAATTTTTCAGAGAACTCGTCAACTGAAACGTATTGGTAAGGTAACTCGGTATTGTACCAATATTGCTGCTGGTCCTTTCTGGAGATTACCTGCTTACTCTAAAGTTAAGTATTGAAAGCTAATTAGATAGACTGTAAGGGAAAGTGAAATATCTGCATACCTCTTGAAGGAAATCAGCAGCACCCTTTCTTTTTGGGCACTTGAAGCCACAGTTTTCAAAGAACTCAATAATATAACTTTGAGGGCCATGATATACTATTTTCCCTTCAGCATATAAGATAATGTCATCAAAAAGCTCGAAGGTTTCAGGTGCTGGCTGAAGAAGTGAAACCAGCGCGGTGGCATCTGTTATCTGCACCATTTGCTGTAGACATGTCATAATCTGAAAGGTGGTGGAACTGTCCAACCCATTTGATATTTCATCCATGAAAAAGGCTCTTCTTGGACCAACAATCATTTCTCCTACAGATAGAATTCAGAAAAAGCTCAATGGAAGACGTATTTGTTGATATTGTTGCACAGAAACAATTTTTTCTTTTACATGCCAGATTTGAAGATCTTAGTTAATATTGCATATCCCATGCAGATGATACCAAATTACTCCATTATTTTTATTGTGGGATCAAGTGCTAATGGAAGCATGCACCGAGTAAGGGTTAATGAGGCATGTATTGGTATAATGACTATGAGACGAAGACGATGCAGACAAGAAGCGGCTTATAGGGTATGAAGAAAGTAAAGGAAAAGCAAACCCTATTCCTTCTCTTCCAACAAATATGAAAATTGGTATCATCTTAATGAAGTGAGAAGCAGAAATTTCATGAGCCTCCATTGGCTTCAAGTTAGATCGGGATTATTTGTTCTCATCCTTTTTTCCAAGGTAGGCTTTGTTCAAGTTGCATGGAAACAAAAGTAAATATCTTGCAAGATGAACTGTGAGAAACCAAGTAAATCTACTCACCTGTTGCCAGCCTTCTCTGCTGACCACCTGATATACCTCTTCTCATGGCATCTCCAACAATTGTATCAGCACACATGTCCAGGCCAAGAATCTATACAGAACAAAAAAAATATTGGAAACGAGATAAATCAGGACGGAATGAATTCGTAACCTTCTTCACTTGTTTTTTTTATTAGAGTTGTTGAGCAATTACCTTCAAAGTGTAATCTGTTTGGACAGTTTTTTCCAGTCCACTAATTGATGTAGCCTGCCAAAGAATGGAATTTATTTCTCAAAACTTGTCAGCATTGGAATAATTTAAGCAAAAGAAATAAACCAACAATCCCCCAGTAATCTAAGGTGATACCTTCATATATGTATCTATATCTGGGTCTGGAATGATTCCAGCTTCCTTCTCTCTTCTACTAACTTCCAACATGATTTCTTTGAAAGAAGACAAACAAGTTAGCCAAATATATATGTATACTGCAGCCTGCATGTTGCTAATAATCGATGAGCATGATTAGAGTACCTGTTCTGTTTTCCACTCCCTGGCAACGGGCTGAGAAGTCAAGGGTTTCTCGTACTGTCATCTGAGGAAGATGAAGGTCATATTGGCTTATGTAAGCTGACGCTTTCTGTGCCATGAGGTTTTCTAGTTTGCAACCGTTATAATAAATTTCCCCCTTTACCTGAATGGTAAAAAGTATCATTATTCATTAACAAGCAAAACTTACAAGTTCGAGTAGCATTGTAGACCATATAATTATTTGAGTGTACCCAAATGCTTTTAGCATTGTAGATTTAACTTTAGAACTTTTTATGTGTAATTTCGTGACACGACATCAACGCCTTGGCTTTGACAAATCCTTAGCTCTAACATTGAAACTGTAGTAATACGAAAGCATACATAGTTGGCCTGGGAGGGGGGGTTACCTTGAGGGAATGATCTAGCTCTCCAGCAAGTGCTTTCAGCAAGGTGGTCTTTCCACACCCAGGTGGGCCAAGCAAAAGGGTCATCCTGAAACAAAAACTCATTCAGTCATTTTATCAAACACCATGCGTGCATGACCTGAATTGTTACAAACCTCGAGGGTTTGATAATGCCAGTGACTCCATTAATGATGCCAAGCTTAACTTTCTGAGAATTGCAGCCTGATACTTGTGCAAACACCTGCTTAAATTGGACAAAGCCATACAGAGAGATTTGAGATAAGAAAGATCAATTGGGTCCAGTCCAGTATATACTGATTTTGATGTTCATAACGAAATAAAAAACTCACAGAGAAGATGGACTTGAAAGTGTTCCATATGGTGGGGAGAGGCTTGCCATGTACCACTACACACTCTGCTTCCACTTTCAGGTCTTGGAACCTAACCTCCACCGTTGGCTGTTTCACTCCGACCCTACATCATATACGTACCCACTTTGAAATTTTTCATTGCAAATGTTCTCAAATATTATATTTCCTTCACAAACAAAAAATTAGTTTTTTTTTTTTTAATTTTTAGTTTCTATATGTTCTGTGATAGTATTATTGTCACTCCATGCCGTCTCAAGATGAAGGTCGCGAGAAGGAGGAGGACCTACAATATCAACAGGTGCACTACTTTGATTTTCGACGCCGTCTACTGCACTGTTGACATATCAGTACTTCATGCGGATCACCCGACTTCCTCTCGGATGGAGTGCCGAGGGTTTTGTAGGGTGATTTTTTGTTCAAACAATCAAGCGAGCTTTGCTACACCGTCTGCCAAGTCCAATAAGATACCAATGGGGAAGTTGGACACCAAGAAGGAGAAGCGTCCCGCCCCCATCACGATTAATTGCAGCTGATCGTTTCTCTTTCGCTACTCCATGGGTTGCTCCTTGACCAACTAGTGTGCTCACATCAGTATGGTATGAAGTGTCCGGATCATTTCCTTATACACTCAAGCAAGTTAGCAGAATCCGAGTCGAGATATGGATTGGTGTTTTTAGGTTTTATTTTCTGTTTTGTTTACCCATCTATAGTCGAGGTTGTGGAACCGACGTTTATGTGATTGAGCCAGGACACTGGGTTTGCCCAGACATTACCCGGCATCGTTTCCTTTCTATTTTAATCGTTTGCCCAGCTAGTGTGCTCACATCAGCCTGGTCGTTGCAGTGGTGGCTCTTCATTTCTTATGGGAAGTCAAGTCATGCAGTACCAATTATATTAATCTTGTTTAAAAAATGACTTCATTAATTAATTTAGCAATCATCTGTCTCAAATAAAATAATTATGCACCCTTCCCCGTACACACCAAATAAACAAAGACTCATGTGATGTACCTTCACTCTCACAGTCTCATGACTCGTTAAGTGCAGATAAACAAAGACTCTCTCATATGTACCTTCACTCTCATGACTCGTTAGGTGTTATGTTGACTATAATTTATTTCATGTGCGTTCTAAGTATCATCACTTCTTCATGCAACCACCATTTTAACGCTTTGCCTCTCTATTAAGATTCATTCCTATTTACTTTTCGAATATTGATAATCCTTTGTAAGAGTATGATTTTTATGTGTTTTATTTTCGTATGATGGCATTATTATAACTTTTATTATTATGTTTTTCCAAATAAGTATCTACCTATAATATTCAAAATGGTTTTTTGCCTAAAAAACTAGTTTGACACTTTAGTCATCATGTAGGTCCATAAGTCACAGACTTACTCATAAAAGTATTTTAGGCTAAAACTCTGTCACCTGAATAGGTGATGTTGTTCATGAACATCCCGCTCTACCTTCACATCTTAAATATCTTTTTATTTCTAAGACACAAGTATATAACTTATTGATCTTCTCGAGTGGTATGAGGAAGAGTAGGCCTTGGTTTTTTTGTTTT
Organism: Erodium moschatum; assembly: GCA_036897745.1. NCBI lineage: Eukaryota > Viridiplantae > Streptophyta > Magnoliopsida > Geraniales > Geraniaceae > Erodium > Erodium moschatum. The sequence goes on from JAYMSV010000186.1 coordinate 17,502, forward strand.
TAAGCCTTGGCTTTCATTTGTTTTCGTATTTTCCCTGTTTCTCCTTTGGAGATCATTGTAATCGTGGTTATGCTTTTGGCTTTCTCTTCCTTGGAGATCGATCTTCAAATAAAATTTTCTAGCGCTTATCCAAAAAAAAAATTTATTTCTTTTATCAAGTAAATACGGAAAAATAAAAGTGACGATGAATGGATATCTAACTTATTGACATTTCACCTTGCATAAATTTGTTCTTACCCCAAAATAGATCATTAGACCTGCACAAAATATTCATACCCCGATTGATATGTTCTCTTCTAGGTCAATTTTGGACGAGAACAAAAACCGTTGAAAATATATAATTAAGCAACGAAATAAACTGATTATAGACTTCCTCGCCTATGTATATAAATATATAACACTTTGCTTCTCTAAATGCAACAGCCTTATGTGTATCGTTAATTATCGTGTTCAAATTCGATTCGTTAAATATTTAGTGACTAAAGTTCGTTACATTCGAGAATCTGAATCGAACTCTAGACTATCTTTACTTTTTTCTAAATCAAAATCAATGTGTAGTAATATGTACCTGTCCATACGATGCTTCGTCTTTAGCAGCAACTTCCGATTATCTTCTTCAACGTTATTAATCAATTTCTCTACGATCAACCGCCTCTCCACAGCGCCAAGCTTAGCGACATCAACCACTGTCCGTCCACCGGAATCTGCTCCGTCAGCATCAAACAGGGATGACCTGAGCCGTTTGATCGTCGGAAGTCTCTCTATGACGGCCCATTGTTGCTCAACTTCAACATTAGCTTTGTCATTTATGCTCCGGCGGCCACCTGATGACGACATAACGAGGTCGATGGGTGGTTGGTCCATAGATCTCCGGCGAAGCTGATATAGCACTTGAAGCTAATTAATAGACTTACTTATAAGAAGTGACATATAAATATATATGCTTATTGTAATGGTCGGTGCATGTAAATGTAAATTACCAGCTGTTTTTGCAAGATATATAAATATCTAATGGTTCGGTACGATACCAGTATCTGATTGTAGGTGTGTTATACATTTAAATATTTAATATAATATTTGGATTCGAAATCTTTGACAAGTCAATATTTAATATACTCCGTTACAGCGTTAGCATGTGATTCATGCACAAATCGTAGAGCTAACGTAAGTATACAAATCATCGTCACAAGAGGACAAACCTCAGTGCTGAAATTGTCTATTCACATTTACAATATCACTTAAAAGTTATAGACAGTATTGAACCAAATTTATAAATATTGTAAAAACATGTAAATTTCATCGTGTAATGTCACATCATAATGGAGTATGAGGTGCAGGCGGGCTCATTTGCAGAAATGACGAAGGAAAGACTATGGGAATAATGCCTTCAACTGACCTCATTATACTGATCCATAGTTGGTTGAGCTTCTTTGCTTAAAGTAGGCGTTAAAGTGGCCTAATTATTATTGAGACGTACTGTCAGAATATGACACATACGATCAACGATAAGTTTTTAAATGTAGTTTCTCATTGGTGACCTTGTAAATGATTGCATGTTATTAATTTAAAGTTTGTCGGTTGTAAAGGTAAAGTTCATAAAAATGGAAGCAAACAGAGTTGCTCGTTATATTGCTAGAAATGATCTTGCAGGAACCTTAGGTCTGTGAAGTTTATTTCGGATGACTTTTCAGACATCGTATATTTTGTTATTAATCAATAAAATAAGGTGTTTCTAAAAAAAATCATTAATATCATTTGTATTTTGCTAATTTTACATGGACTTTTTCCAATATATATATATGAACACTTGGACTTGATGTGTGTGCCGAGAAGTAGTAAAGTCTCGTGTAAACTAAGAATAGAAAATAATTTGGAAGCCAGTTAATCAATGAAAATGACTTCTTATGTTGGGATTTCTTAATTCATTGCTTATAACTCGGTGCCGGAAGCTTCCAAATTAGGTATGAAGTATGTTATTATTGTTCATACGATAATTGTATACTATAAATTGTCAACAACAACTAGATATATATAAATTGTTCACACGGTAAGACTGGTTTTCTTGTTTTATATGTCCTGGTTTGTCCGGTTTGTTGCGGTGATAGTTCTGTTGTTTTGATTGTTAGATTCTGGTATTGTAATCTTCATCCCTGATATGTGGGGCTCTGATTTCTTGAGGTTCCCCAACGCTCCTAGATTGTTTCTGTTAATCCTCATCGTGTTCTTTATTTCAAAGAGCCGGTGACTTTAAATATACCTTTGCCGATCAAATAAGAAAAGAGGGTACAATATGAATTGTCCATCTAAGAACCCGTTACGATATGAATTATACACGTCATTATATCATTATGATACAAAACAAAGGGGGAAAGGTTTCTGTCTCAACACGTAGAAGGAGGCGACAACATCTGCGTTGAAATAGTTCATAGTGTCTACTTTCGTCTCTGTGTGTGCGATGATGGTGCAACCAAATGCCACAATCTCTCTCTCTTGGACAATCGTTGTTGCAGTGAGTTATCAATTTATCATGCGATTAACTTATATAGTCGTATTTTAGTTCTAAATTTTATCAGAAAACTAATAAAATAAAATCTTTTTTTGACTAAAAGGTGCATGATTTTATCAATAGAAACAAAGAGTCATTACAATGTATAGATCCTAAGTAGATCTCATTACAAATAGTTCTTGAACAAATAAATCGTTATAAACGGTGTGAAAAAAACCATATATGCAAACTGAAAGTAAACTAAGATGATGTTGACGAATACCACT
>JAYMSV010000187.1:0-20272 GCA_036897745.1 Erodium moschatum
TGCCTGGAATCTTTACCGGCGGGCTCGAGCTCTGGGAGGGCCGCAAGTGCGCGGAAGGGCTGTTCCGGAAGCGGTTGTGGGGAGGCACTTTTGGAGAAGTGTATAAAAGGTATGAGCAACACTGTTCATGATTGGTAATTGACAAAATTGAAGCCATAGTTAAATCAATTTATTTATATGTGTGTATGTCATAGTTGTTTTATGGGGTGTTTTGTGATGAGATTAGAGAATTTGGCATGATCTGGATGAAATTGATGAACAGTTGAATATTATATGAAGCTTTAGGACAGAGAAATAAGAGATTGGAGGATTCAATGCTTTGTTATTTGTGGTAACTAGGCTTTGTGAGATATGATTTGTTTAGTGAAATTGCACAAATGGTTGATTATTGAATATATTTCCTTATAAAGATGGAAATAAGAGGTATTGATGATATGAATGGGTGGCAATGGTCAAGTAGTGTTGCTTGCTTGAAAAGCTATGGAGTATTTCCGATAACCACTATGAAATAGTATTCATCATGCTTTGTTAGATATGAATTGTTAATTCAAGCTCACAACTAAAAATGGAAAAAGGAGATATGAAAACAATTAGTTGAATTTTAGAATGTCAAATCACGCAAACCCAAACTTAAACTTGTTTATTTGGTAAATTCTGTTGGCAGTTTGAGTTAAAATTTGGTAAGATATAGCTAGTAATATTACTGAGAAATGCCTTCTGTGCAGAGGTAGTTCATGTTGCAAATCCAAGTGTCCAAAATAATTGCTTTCTTGATGCAATAGATGCATCCCTCATGGTTGCTCCTCATATCTCATACTGGCTCGAAAGTCACTTCTAATCTTCTAACTCCGCACATCTGAATCAGATAACTTTTACTTCACCGAATGTGTGAAGATCTGAAACCAAAGAATACTTACCTTTTTAAATAATATTTTATTGCAGTAAGTGAAAAAATGCGTGCTAAATCATAAGAGACACACACATACTCTACAAGATCAACCTCTGTGACATTGGTGGGGATATCGTGGTTGATGGTTCTTATCAGATAAAACTGCATGTTTTGTAGATTTAGAAGTATATTTAACTTGTAAAATGCTTCTAGTGCTGTTTGTAATTAGCAGACAAATTCCAATAGCTTGGTTGGATATTTCGCAGACCTTATTGTTGGGTAGAGCACATGTCACTCAATAATGAAACTGGATTGGATCCTTATGGAATAAGGGTCAGGCCAGTTCCTGGACTTGTTGCTGCTGATTATTTTGCTCCAGGCTATTTTATATGGGCAGTTATGATTGCTAGTTTAGCTCAAATTGGCTATGAAGAGAAAACCATGTATATGGCTTCATATGATTGGCGACTTTCATTTCATAATACCGAGGTATTTTTCTAAATTCTTTTGGTGTTTTGCTATATGAGATCCATCCATCATGTACATGGTTTTCATTTTAAATTTCTGTCTTTCATGATTAGGCTTTAATGTTTCTGTTATCAGGTAAGGGACCAAGCACTAAGCCGTTTAAAAAGTAATGTAGAACTGATGGTTGCCACAAATGGTGGGAAGAAAGCGGTCATAATTCCACATTCAATGGGTGTTTTGTACTTTCTGCATTTTATGAAGTGGGTTGAGACACCAACTCCCATGGGTGGTGGCGGTGGTCCAGATTGGTGTTCAAAACATATTAAGGCAGTGATTAATATTGGTGGACCGTTTTTAGGTGTTCCAAAGGCTGTTTCTGGTCTTTTCTCTTCTGAAGCCAGGGATATTAATGCAGTTGCCAGGTTTGCAATCGACTTTCTAATGTAGTAGATATATTGTGACAGGTTGTGTATAAGTTTAGTTTCTAGTGTCAAGACTGTGACTCTTAGTATCCCTCTTCACTAATTTTTTTGAGAGCTCATATGTTCGTGTAAGAGGAATGTGCAACCATAGATACTGGCTCAGTTTTTTCTCCTTCAATTTTGTGGTATTTTTGACAAATAGACCTTCATGCGTTAGAAACCCATCTTTCTGTGCATTTTGGTACCAGTATTTATGATTTTTATTAACTCTTCTATTTCACTAAAAAGTACTCTACTGGCGCTACTTCTCGAGATAAGTATTTTCTGTAGTTCCTCTCCCCTCTAGCTACATAAATAAAACAGGATACAGTTGAACTTATGTTCTTATTTACTATGGCAGGACATCAGTTGACTTTATTGCTGTTAGTTGGTTTCTTTTCTTATCTACAACAGCATTTGCTTTTTCTTTTATGGCCAGTGACACTTCTCAAACATTTCATATCTAGTTGATATTTGGAATGATGAAGTTTTGTTTTCCTGGCAATATATCATTTCAGTTATTGACCTTATACTTTTTGAAATTCATACATGTATAATTGTCTTGCGTCTTGCCTGAAATGAATGTTTAAGATATCATCCATGTGCAGGGCTATTGCACCAGGTTTTTTGGACAATGAGATATTTCGCTTACAAACACTACAGCATGTAATGAGGATGACCCGAACATGGGATTCAACTATGTCAATGATACCAAAAGGTGGTGATACTATTTGGGGTGGTCTTGACTGGTCACCTGAGAGTGGCTATGCTCCTGGCAAGAGAAAACAGAAAAATAGTGATAGCCAAAATGAGACTCCAGATACGGATTCTGAAAGAAAAGATGTTAATTATGGAAGAATGATATCTTTTGGGAGAGATGTGGCAGAGGCTCATTCCTCCGAGTTTGAGAGGATTGACTTCAGGGTAAGACTGTGTATGATCTGTTTCCTAAAGGTTGCTTTCTCTAACATCAAGGAATATAGTATTTAATTGTCTAGCATTTAGCTATAGCCTGGTTGGTTTTTTTTCCTGAAACTACCATAATTTGGACATGTTCTTTTTTACACTTTTCTGTCAACGGAAAATTCAAAAAAGGTTCTAAGTGTAAAAATGTGTCAATGTTAGGGTAGTCATGAGTAATATTTATATCTTTGGGTAGTAAACTGAAATACGTGGATAGGTTAGGGTAGTCAGCCCAAATTACCCCCTATTTTAATGCTGACTAGTGTGTTCAAATGTCTTTTCCAGACAGCTTCACAGCAATATACTTCATGTTTGGTTTTGTGCTAACAAATCAATAGTCCTTTGGTGTGCAGAATTAGTACTTCCTGATGTTGAAATTTAACAAGTTTCTTCTCAGGGTCATTGTATCTATTTTTATTAACTTTACTGGTTATGTTCAGAATGCTATTAGGACACGTACCGCTGCAAACTCTACCTGTGGTGATGTTTGGACAGAGTACCACGAAATGGGAATCGGGGGTATCAAAGCTGTTGCAGAATATAAAGCTTACACTGCTGGAGACCTTTTGGATCTGCTTAATTTTGTCGCCCCGAAAATGTTGGCACGCGGTAGTGCTCATTTCTCGTATGGAATTGCTGATGATTTAGACGACCCGAAATACAAACACTATAAATACTGGTCCAATCCCTTAGAAACCAAGTGAGAACCTCTGTACTTGTCCTTTCCAAGTTTCTATAAGCTTTTGGTCTGGTATCTGCTTTAGACTTTTAGTAGATAGATGATGTTGATAATATATCTTAGGGATAATCGCACTCAGCTACCCTTAAGCATGGACCTTTGTCAATCAACTACCCCCAGTTAAAAAAGTTTATGACAACCCCATCGAGTTTTTTTAGTCTCAGTATACTCCAATTCTGACTTTTTTTGGATGTGAAATGCCATTATTGCCCTCATGTAGAAATAAAAATAAAATAACATAAAATAAAAATGAGGATTTTTTCCCGTCATTTCACAATCAAAAGTTGACAGAATTGGGGTAAATTGAGACTAAAAAAATTAGGGGGTTGTCAAAAACTTTAACTTAGGAATAGTTGGTTGAGAAAGGTACATACTTCGAGGTATAGCCAAATGAGATTATCCCTATAGTTTATTTGCTATAAAACTCCTTTTCACTATGCATGCTTATAATTAAAACAAAATGATAAGTTGGTGAATATCACTTCAGTGGCAGTGGATTAATTGTCTATATAATTTAACATGTACTTGTTACTGAAATGCATCCTAAAAATGTTTTGTTAAACATCTGTTCATCTATCTCTCTGGTTCTACAGATTACCAGACGCCCCAGACATGGAAATCTATTCCATGTACGGGGTTGGCATACCAACGGAGAGATCTTACGTTTACAAGCAATCATCACCACCCGAATGCTACATTCCATTTCAGTTCGATGCGGTTGATGATGACGAAAAGGGCCTGAACGGAGGAGTCTATGCAATGGATGGGGACGAGACAGTGCCTGCTTTGAGCGCGGGCTTCATGTGCGCTAAAGCTTGGCGTGGCAAAACAAGATTCAACCCTTCAGGTATCAAAACTTACATCCGGGAGTACGATCATTCTCCTCCAGCCAATCTCCTGGAAGGCCGAGGCACCCAGAGTGGCAATCATGTTGATATAATGGGAAACTTTGGTCTTATTGAGGATGTCATGAGGGTCGCCGCCGGAGGCAATGGAGAAGATGTGGGAGGCGATCAAGTTTATTCTGACATATTCAAGTGGTCCGAGAGGATTGATTTGCAGCTATAATTCAGTTGGGTAAGTACTTGAATTAACGTCTGAAATAATCTCACAAAAGTACATTATGTTTGTCATCTTTTCACTTAACTATCTAATTTTTAAACTTTTTTGCAGTTAGCCTTTATATATATAATTCGATTTTAAATTTTCACAGGTAACTGTCTTTATTTCAGAACGGTAACCTTGTCTGTCGTCATTTTTACAGGTTTGTTCGTTTTATTTGCAGACAGTTTTATTCTGACATATTCAAGTTGTCCGAGAGGATTGACTTGCAGCTATAATTCAGTTGGGTAAGTACTTGAATTCACGTTCGGGCTAATCTCACAAAAGTACATTAAGTTTGTTATCTTTTTCACTCAACTATCTAATTTTTGAACTTTTTTGCAATTAGCCCTTGTATATATAACTCGATTTTGAATTTTCACACATAACTGTCTTTATTTCAGAACGGTAACCTTGTCTGTTGTCTTTTTTACAGGTTCGTTTGTTTTATTTGCAGACAGTGGAAGTCTATGCCTCTATGGCTTGGGACAACCTGGTTGGAACCTGAAACAGCCATTTTCCACCTTGTGTGTTTATGAGTGAGCTTGTGGGTTTGGTGGGTACCAGATTTGTCTGAACTCTATTTTTATAAATATATATTTGTGAAATGAAAAAAAATGTCTTCTTATTGTGATATCATTTGAATCACTCAATGTTGTTGAGTCTCGTGATGTTGATAACTTTTCACTTTGAATTTAATTTTTGATAAATTTATCATTTTGAACTTTTTTTTTACGAATATTACATCCATTGAGATTGGTATAAAACGTATTATTTGAAAACCAAAACGGACAAATTAATGATTCAGTTCATCTAAATTATCTGAAGATTAAAGTAATGATGTAGGTTCACAATTTTCATTTTCAGCACGAATTTAAGAGCATATATACAGTCGAGAGCGAATTCAAAGAACCATAAAAAAAGCTGGTTTTTAACAATTTTGGTTGATTATCTCTCTTGGCAGTTGGATTTGTCGCCCCTCTCAATTCGATCCTGATTCTCTTTCTTTAGCCACTTGCCACACGACATGTAACTATTAGCTTCCAATTCGTTCTGCACCGGGTTTATACCATTGTGAGAAACTGAACGAATCGATCAACGAATTAAAACTATAATATTTTCTCCATTTAAAACATTCTCAACGTCGTTTCAACACATACACTTGTCCGATAAAATGCGAGAAAGGAAAGGAAGATATGTCTGTTTGGAGGTAATCATTACGTGTACATGCACCAATTTACAATATCCAATGCCATCACTAATCAACCACAGATCAATCCACCTTTCAGTACAGAACCGTCAGATTCACAAATAAAAAGAAAGTGCACACTACTTACCCTGCACTCGCCCGCACACGATCATCAGAGTCCTATTCCCAGGCCCTCCCTCCCACAGCTCATTTCTCTTTTGCTCCCTCTCAGAATCGCCATCTCTCGATCACAGCGAGACCTCCCTCTCCTTCCGAATCGAAAGCCCCCCAGAAAAAAAGTTTTCATTTTGTCCGGATTCGTCGCGAATCGCTTCTCGGATCCTCGCAAAACCCTAACCCGACGAAACCCTAGTACCCGCTCGAATCCCTTCATCGAGCTGTTCAGGTATGGATCGTGTTCTCGGAATCCTTGATTTTAACGATTGGAATTGCGTAGCGGTTGTTTGGTTCCCGAGAAATAGGAATGGAATGTGACAGATGATGTATCCAATTTATTGAACTTCATCTGTGCTGATTTCATGTAATTTTTGTTCATTGCTATTGATTTTGTTTAGTTTAGGTAGAGGGTCTGATGTTGCTTTGGCGCCAACTTATAACTAACTGCATTAACTAACTCGGGTTGTGGATTTGAAACTTTTGTTGATCGGAGCTTGGTTTGCAATGGGATATGATGGATGATATATCCAATTTATTGAGCTTAACTCGTGCTTATTTCATGCAATTTCTGCTAATTGCTCTTTATTTTGTTTAGTTTAGATGGAGGGTATGATGTTGCATTGGCACCATCATATAAATAACTGCATTAACTAACTCGGGTCATGGATCTGGAACTTTAGTTGTTTTTAGCTTGGTTTTCCTAGGTGTACGAACAATATTTTCCTTTGGCATAGGTATTTGAAACCCTAGCAGACTGATTCTAGTGCCCGCTCAAACCCTTTATCGAGCTGTTCGGGTATGGATCGTGTTCTCGCTTACGAATCCTTGATACGATCGGAATCACATAGCGAGAAATAGGAATGGAATGTGACAGATGATATATCCACTTTCTTGAACTTAACCTGTGCTTATTTTGTGCAATTTCTGCTAATTGCTCTTGATTTTGTTTAGTTTATATAGAGGGTCTGATGTTGCATTGGCGCCAACTTACAACTAACTGCATTAACTAACTAGGGTCATGGATCTGAAACTTTAGTTGTTCTTAGCTTGGTTTGCCTAGGTGTATGAGCAATATTTTCCTTTGGCATAGGTATTTGAAACCCTAGCGGACTGATTCTAGTACCCGCTCGAACCCTTTATCGAGCTATTCAAGTATGGATCGTGTTAGCGGTTGTTTGGTTTCCGAGAAATAGCAATGGAATGTGACAGATGATATATCCAATTTCTTGAACTTAACTTGTGATTGTTTCATGCAATTTCTGCCAATTGCTCCTGATTTTGTTTAGTTTAGATAGAGGATATGATGTTGCACTGGCGCCAACTTATAGCTAACTGCACTAACCCGGGTCGTGGATCTGGATCTTTAGTTGTTCTTAGCTTGGTTTGTCTAGGTGTATGAGCAATATTTCCTTTGGCATAGGTATTTAACATCATTAAAAAATAAAACTGTATCTGGTAGCTTCTGTCAGAGAAGGTAGCATGTTCTTTCCATCAGGGAGGATTGTAATTCTTTCAGATATCAAAGTGTTGCTAGTGTGCATGAAGCTGGGTTTTGTTTGGTACATAGTTAATGTCTTGCTTCCTTCTGTTTCTTTGTTGAGCATGTAATAGGGTTCACTTTATCAATATATTTGTACGACAACTTAAACCCGATGTCTTAGTTTGTTTCTTTGTCTGTTTCGCAATGAAATTTCCCAGTTATATATTTTTTAGTTACACTACGCTTGGCTTTAGTTAGTGTATTATTCGTCATAATGTAGTACTTGTTAGCTTATGCATTAAGTTGGAAAAGCATGTATCTGATAATAATTTCATGGAATCCCTGCATGTGAAAAAAATAGTTGGAGATTTCCTGAAAATATGTTGTGTGGATTTAATTTTATTTTGCGGGGGAAAGCCTATTTCTCAATATGACAGGGCCTTAGTAACAATAATATTTACTTGTGACATCATATTTATTTTTTACTTTCTATTTGATATTTAGCATAGTAAACCATTTTGTAAAACTTGTTCTGTCCTCCATACTTTCATAATACACCCGGACAACTTGCGTTACGTTCCTCAATGTTGACCGTATTTCTTTTCAAACATCTTGGATGTGCTCTGACCAGTTCATCAGTTGCAGTAAATCCAAAAGATGAATATGCAACCATTTGTACAGTCCAAATCGTCTGCAAATGGATTTGGTCGTCGAAGGGGTGATAGGGAAATGGGATCTAAGCTGGACAATAAGTTTCAGCCTGGAAAATCAAATTCCAGTAGATTGACAAATGCAGGTAAATATTTGACTGAAATGTTACCAATGTTGCATGGCCTCCTCCTAATATTAGTTTTGCAAGTGCAGCTATAAGCAGTAAAGATGGAGGTTACGAAAGTCCTTCACGTGATCGATTAGTGTATCTAACAACATGTCTTATTGGACAACATGTGGAAGTCCAGGTGAAAAATGGGTCCACTTTCTCTGGAATATTTCATGCAGCAAACACAGAAAAGGATTTTGGTGGTATGCTTTGATTTTGAGGAGTATATTTTGCTGAAGATATCATGTTTTTCTTCATTGTCTAATAAATATTAATTGACCCCCTCATCTAGTTTTAGTCCTTAATATTCACATCGTTCATGTGCAGAGGTTATATTGAAAATGGCTCGCATGACAAAGGATGGTTCTTTCCGTGGACAGAAATCTGTTGGAGAATCCTTTAGCAAGGCTCCTTCGAAGACTCTAATTATACCTGCTGATGAACTTGTTCAAGTTATAGCAAAGGTTTTTCTTCTTTTATCTGCAATTCTGAATCTTACTAAGTTTTATTGCACTGGTTTTCAAGTGGGTCCTCTACATGATTTCATACGTAACGTTCTTATTTCGTGGTACCAACTTGCCTCATTCTTTCAATAATTTAATGATCACAGGATGTGCCTGTAACCAGTGATGGCTTGTCAAATGAGCTGCAATGTGAAAGACAGCAAGAAATTATGCTGGATTCCTTCATATCTCAATCTCGCCACGTTGAATTAGGCAGGGAACTGGCACCATGGATTCCTGATGAAGATGACCCGCAATGTCCTGACTTGGAAAATATATTTGATGATCCTTGGAATAGGTTTTCAATACTAACTCTCTCTCTCTTTCCAAATGTTTTGGTGTGTGTGTAATTGTTGTGGGCACTCGGTGGAGAATTTTATGTTTGCACTATATCTCGTTTTGTTTCATGATTATGCACCTACCCAATAGAAATTAGGTTACTTAGATTTCCCTTTGAAACCGTTCAATATTGTAGTCTTTTGATAACTGTGCGGCGATAATGTCTTATATGTTTGATGCTGTTTGCATAAAGCTGTTTCGTAGAAGAAATGTATTCTAACTAGATTACTCATTCCACTGGCTTAGAGGACACTTTTTAAGTCATAATCTGCTAGTTCACTTTTAGCCGAGATGTAGTAATTATGGTTGTCTTTGCACATGTAAAGGATATGTTCTGTATTGGTCCAAGAATCAAATGTTGAATAGGACTTAGGACAAAATACATGTAGTATGTTTACCTGTGATTGATATTTGTTGATTGATCTCTTAGTATTTTGAATAATTTCTGTAAGCATTATTTTATATTTGTAACTGCACTTTTATCTTTACTTCCACTGCATCTCAGTGGTTGCTGTATCTCGTGTTTTGTCCTCTGATTAGGAGGTGGGATCAATTTGAAACAAACAAAGCATTATTTGGTGTCAAAAGCACCTTCGATGAAGAACTTTATACCACAAAACTAGAGAGAGGGCCTCAGACAAGAGAATTGGAGAGGGAAGCTCTAAGAATCGCTAGAGAAATTGAGTGTGAGGACACACAAGATCTTCATTTAGCAGAGGTGTGTCTATACCCTACTTTTCCTTTTTCTTGATATTGTCTAATGTCATATCTCAAAACTCTGATGCTTACTAGGGGTGAGCAACGGTCGGTCTGGTTAGTTTTTTACCTATTTAAAATCCGAAGTTCTGTTTTCGGACAAAAAACCGCCCCAAAACCGCCATTTTTTCCGGATAAAAACCGATCTTTTTTATTATTATTTTCAAATATTATAAATAAATAAAGTATAATGTAATAAATATGATACATTGAAATCTAAAACAAAAATTATTCTCAAAGTCAAACAAGATTGGGCTTCAATAATTGAGTTTAACTCAAATTTAAATAAATGAGCTTACATAATATAAAGGCCTGATAATATAAAAATCAAGCATAACTTAGAGGGCGGTCGGTTCTCTGTTTTTTTGGTAGGTTTTCCATCCCAAAAAAATCCAATCCGAAAACCATCAGTTTTTTAGTTTTCAGTTTTGGATTGGTTGTTTTTTTTGGTTTGACGATTTTTTTGCTCGCCCTAATGCTTACTTCGTTCAACAGGAAAGAGGAGTAAATTTTCATGAAAACTTTGATATCGATGAGGAAACCAGATTCTCTTCAGTATATAGGGGTACTGGGGCTGATGACAGTGGGTATGATGAAAACGAAGACATGATGTTTGATTCCCGTAGTACAGAAACCTTTGGTAGTTCCGCTTCTGTCATCAGCAGGCCCTTACCTAATTTGACTAGCCGGAAGATCAGCGATGGAGCAGGAGTGTCATCAAGTTCTTTGTCTGTGGTATGCCCTAGATCAGTAAATCTCTTTTTAGAAATTGAGGGGCTGTCCTTGGCCATTCAAATGCTTTCTTTTTGTGATCAATTTAGCTCATTTCATGAGGTTATATTGTGCTGGAGACATATTGTCAGTCAAATGCATTGGATTGCTACACATTTTTATTGGAGGTGTTATTAGATTCCAAACTTCTCCATTTAACCCGATCCTACTTAAGTTTCTTGATCGGGAGATTGAATGATGTGTGAATAATTTTGAGGTCTAAAGAATTGCACATTACTTTAAAATAAGACCTCGCTGTTGAGTGTGAAAATGAAAAAAATATATATATGCTCCTTTTGCCTATTGCCACACAACCTCAAATTTTATCTTTTGTACAGAGATGCATTAGTTAAATCTTTATAGAAGTTCAGGTCAATCTTCATTCTGTTTCATGGTTAATTTGGTGTCCTCCTTGATTTTTTTTGAGCAAGTTGATCTATTTTTATGGAGAGTTATTGGTCTTCTGGCTGGGAGGTTGCTATTTTACTCAAATTCCCAGATTGTTTGAGGGAAGGTGATATTACATGGGCAAGTTTATTTAAAATCTATGATTGATACCACACTGTTGAAGAAGTTAGTGGTTGTATGTTTGTATTAACTTGGGATAATTGCAAAAAAGGACCCTCACTCTTCTTTGATAATGGCAAAAAAGTGCCTTGAACTTGTATTTTAGTTTCACTTTGTATCAGAATGACGATTTTACCCTTACTTCTCTTTCCTTAATTTCATATCCTTACTTTTCTTGGTTTTTGTACCGTACAAATACCAAGAAATTTTATAGGATGTGAAAGTTTGGATTTTTTGTTTTTTACTTGTGATTTTTTCAACTTAAATTTTCAAGGGTAAAATCGTTATTATGAAACAAATTCGTACAAAGTGCAACAAAATATAAGTTCAGGGAACTTTTTCAATTATCAAAACAAATTGCAAAAAGTGAATACATTAGGGTACTCTTTTGCAATCCCTATTAACTTTGTTTGAGTTCACAGTTTTTTCTCACAGTTCTGAGAATTGTTAATCTATTATTTTTTCTATTTGCAGGATGAAGCACAATCTTCTCAGTCAAGTACTGCTGCAGATTCATATCGTGATCATGTTACGAATATTGCAACTGAACCTCCTAAAAGTTATCCTGCATTTGATGGCAAGAACAGGTATCATATGAATTTTGCTAATCTTCCTATATTTACGTTGTCAAGCGAGCACTCTAAACCATAAGAGTCAGGTTCGAATCGTTATGGGTGCCTGCTTGGGGGCAGGTTAGGGTTTAGGGGATATGTTCTTTGATATATTATAGAAGGAATTCCTTAAAACTACCTTTATGATTTGTCCACGACAGGAAACTACCCTTTTAAAAAAATGATCTTTAAGCTACCTTTGTTTACAATTTGTACACATTTGGATTTATGTTAGTTTTCAACAAAAAATATTATTTTACCCCTGAACCTTTTGAAAAATAGCAATTTCGTCATAAGTAATTAAAACAATAACGATAATTTTAAAAATTAAAATAAATAATTTAGATGATTGATGACAAATAAGTATTTATTTTTCATTTCAAGGGCAATTCTGTCATTTTCAAATAAAAATAAAATTTTCCATCCAATTTAGCAGGACATTCTTTCATTTCGGTCCATTTAATGGATTTTTTTTGTAAGTGTACAGTGTTTCAAACAATGGGTAGTTTAAAGTTCATATTAATCATAGGGTAGTGTTATGTTTGTGGGCGATTTATTAAGGTGGTTTTAAGACATTTTTTTAAAAATAGTTCTTCTCTTGGTAAGATTTTTGTATCTCCATGAATGGCCTTATAATTAGTTTGAAAATTCTCTGTCCTAATTTAAACACTTGAAAGTTATAGGGTCAAGGAGAGCCTGCATAGTGAACAGCCCGGAGGATCTTATGATGCTAAGAGCAAGCAGATGGTGCGTTTTAAATTAGTAATGTATTGCACTTCTCTAAATTAATGGAGCATCTTGTGATTACTTTTTATCCTTGGTTGCTTCCAAATAATTCCATATCTTCATTTTACTTGTCTGTTCAACTAAATGCAGCCTGCTGGAGACGCCCAGGTTTCAAAATCTAATTGTGAGTCAACTTCTTTTCTAGGATGCCTTCAAAGTGATTTACTTTAAAGGGATCATTGCAAAAACTTGCGGTAAACTATGCGTGTTTTGCAAATAACACCCCCAACTATTTTCCGCCCGCAAATTCGCTGGAAACTAATAATTTGTTTTGCCCTTTACATTATACGTGTTTTGCAATTGTAACCCTCATGTATACGTGTTTTGTATGGAACCCTTATGTACACACTTTTGCATGGTTACCTTCGACTTTTTGCAAAAAAAAAAATTTAACTTCGTTCGTGGACTTGCAGAAGGAAAATAGTTGGGGGATGTCATTTGCAAAAACAAATAGTTCACAAATAGCATTTGAAAACATGCATAGTTCACTGCAAGTTTTTGCAATTATCCCTACTTTGAATGCATATAATTTTTGCCTAGCTAGTAGCTATACTGCTTAGAACATTAAGTATTCGCATGAGATACAAATAACTCTTATTTTGACCATTGTCTAATCTTTCTTTATTGAAAATATTGTCTAGAAGTAGAGAATGTGAACTTAGTTGGTTGCATATACAGTCTAAAGGAAAATCTCACTCAGCTACTCCCAAGTACGCACCATTCTCAACTAACTACCTCTACTTTAAAAAGTTTTTGGCAACCCCCTTAAAGTTTTTTTAGTCTCATTTTACCCCAATTCTATCAACCTTTGGGTGTGAAATGACGAAAGCACCCTCATATAAAAAATAAAGGTATTTTTGTCAGTTCAAATCCAAAAAAAAATCGGAATTGGGGTAAATTGAGACTAAAAAACTTAGGGGTAGTTGATTGAGAAAGGTGCATGCTTAGGTAGCTGAGTGAGATTATCCCTTATAATTATTATTATTATTTGAGTGACCATTTTAACCCTTCATTCCTTTAATGATGAGGCAACATTTGATGTAGATTCTCAATCTGGTCTTAAGAAAGACGAGCCTGATAAAGGTAATGCTACTGAGTGTGCTCCACCCGGCCCTCCACCAAAGGAGGGTGAAATGGTGATTCCTAGTGAATCATCACAGATTTCAATGTCTAGCAAAGAAATGCCATCTGTCAATCTTCATGGACGTCCGGGGAGTTCTACATCATCAGCCTCAGACCGTCCAGTTGTTCCTGCTTTATCTCCAAGCTCATCAATGGCATCTTTATCTTCTGAAAAGTCCACCCTCAATCCCCATGCTAAGGTATAAACAACTTCTTGTATTTGTTGTTCGATCGATCTTTAGCTTCTAATATGTTTTGTTACCTTATTCTTTACCTTTTGTTGCTTGCCAGGAATTCAAATTCAATCCAAACGCCAAAAGCTTTGTTCCTTCTCAATCCCCTGTAAGGCCTCCATCTCCAGTGGCTGATGGATCTTTCTATTTCCCAGCAACTGTTCCACATATGCACGGCATGTCGGTACGTATTGCTGTGGACTTCTGTTTTTTCTTTAGCCCTAATTTTACAGCTTCTACTCTACTTTTTGGAGCCCGACCTGTTATAAGTAACCCGATTTTAAAATTCTATCAAGGAATAATTTCAAAAAACTACCCTGGGGTATTCACTTCTTACAACTTGTAGCCCTCTCTTTTGCTAATTGCAAAAAAGTGGCCTGAACTTCTTCTTTTTTGTTGCATTTTGTATATATTTGTTTCGAAATGATGATTTTACCCTTGGAAATCAAAAATAAAAAAAAATCCGAACTTTCATATCCCTTAAAAATTTTACTCTTTGTACTACAAACTTGTAGCCCTATTGTGAAAGTTAGGATTTTTATTATTCTTTAATTATTATTTTTTGAACATAAATTGTAAGGGTACAATAGTTCAAATTGCAACAAAAAGACAATTTCAGGGTACTTTTTTGCTATTATCAAAGAAGAGGGCTACAAGATGCAAAAAATGAATACCCTCCTTTTTTTGCAATCATCCCTTCTATCAATTCTATTTAGATAAAGGTCAAGTAGTTTACCGTTACTTGCTCAGTACTAATCTCTTATCTACAAGTGGATTTTTAACAAAGGGACTGTAGTCAATGCAGTTGATATAACTCGATAAAACAATTAGTTCTAACAACTTTCCTGTGATGGTGTTTGCAGATGGGTCCATCATATGTGGGGCAGCAGCCTGTAATATATAATCCTCATGCTGCACAAATGCAATCTCCACAAGGATATTTTCATCCCAGCGGGCCTCAGGTATGCGTGCCATTAGTAAATTTTAGGGAAAATGTTATTTACACATCCTCGACGACCTTTGATTCTCAAAAACTCCCCCTAAAAGTGAGGGGTTATCAGTAACACACTTACACCTTCCGTTATTAATCACAAGCCCCGGATTCACACTGAATAGGTGATGGTTTTATCAAGAACAGACTGTCACCTTTCTCATTTATGAGTGATATTTTGGAGCAGATCGGACGTTATCCGTGTTTTTTTTATGAATACGAAAGGTGACAGTGTGTTACGGATAGCCCCTCACCTTCACCACGTGTATTTGAGAATCAAATGTCTCCGAAGTTCTGTTAATGAAGTTACCCTTAGATTTTATGTCACTTTACTGGAAAACAACCTCTTTCAATGACTCATTTTAAGAATGTCAGATACTCTATAACCCCCATCGATTTGATTGCAGTACGGGCAGCAGATGCTTCTTGGTCAACCTAGACAAGTTTACATGCCAAACTATTCACCGGTAAGAAAACAATATTGTCATGTTCATACTTTTCTGGTTCAGTCTCCAAGAATCTTTATTTCTAGCTCTCAATTGGTATTAGAATAGGTCTGGGTTTTTCCCTACCAAGAGTTTTAGGGCTGTGCTGCAACTATGTATTTTTGAGACTTGGTCAACTACCGATCCATATTTGAATGACCTCGACTTATGAATTTTATACCAAGTGTGCTGTGATAATTACCATTCACCCTGTAAAACTCATGCAATCAATCGGGTATTAATGTTTTGCAGGAAATGCCATACAAAGGACGAGATTACTAGTCAACTGAATTTTTGGTGGACGAGATTACTGATCCAACTGAATTACAAGCAATACTTGGCAGACCTTTCCTGTGAAATGCTTCTTGACTGAGTTTCGCGGGGCTTGAAATCAATTCATTTATTTATGGTTCTTTCTCCTGACCTCTGTACCAAATACAGTTCATGTTGTGTGTGCTAAATATATACTTCTGGTAAACTCTTTTTGTGTGCTTGACTTTCTGTTCTTAGAATTCATGCTTTCCGGGGGAAATTATCAACTCCGAATAGCATTGACAAATGATCCTTATTCGTGATGGATTGGACATTTTTGATTCACTAATCCTCAGACGGTATTACTTAATTTGCGTCAAGAGGTAGCTAAATGAGAGAAATTATGTCACGTAGTAAGAGTAGATATTGTGCTGCTTTTTTCTCCCATTGATCTAATGCTAGCAAAGTAGATAGGAATTTGCTAGACGAGAGAGGCATATGGCTAATTGGAGCAAGAAAGTGCGGAGCAGAACGCTAATGATGCTCTGTTGTCCGATGGCATCACTCGATGCTAACGCCCACCTCGCTATTGCCCTACTGCCTTCCCGCTATATTGATTTAGGTTTCTCTATATAAGTTATTGATAGGTTGATCTGTAAGACTTTTTGTTTCGTACTCGGTAAGGAAAAAAATCGTCATCTTTATACGAATTACTACAAAAAGACAATGAAGAAGAGGACTACAAGATGCACAAATTGAATACGTGGGGTACTTTTTTGCAATTATTCCAAGAAAATATAAGGTAACAACCTACTACTTTCTCCAAATCCGTTATTCTATGTTTTTTTTTACTTTACAAATGACAAAATTAACCTTCTTCCTCATTATCCCGAAGATTAGTGTAAGATGATAATTTTTTCCATCGGACTTCAAATCCATCACAAACAATACAACTAAAAGAAAGTATAAGGTAACAATCTGCCACAAGTTAAAGATACAATAACAATCTGCAAACAATGTAAAGTACACAGTATATTTCTGTAATTACCCAATATAATAACTCCAATGTTGAGAATGAAACAGTTCCGCTACAGCTATATCAGTAACTGGGTTTACAACAGAAGCAATAGCCTATTTATTTCCGGAGAAACGGGATTTGAATTGCACCGAATTCACACAGACTAGACAATATGTGTTATGTACACGAACGATATTACAGAGGTACACAGTAGCTGCTATGGGGGCTAACCTTCACAGGACCATCCTTTGATCCTCATTCTGTACCTCGAAGGATTCAGAATCAACACTTCATCTACATGCTGTGAGTTCTGTGTACAAGACCTAATAGATAGTATAGGAACACACTCGGAGTTGTAGTAACAACATAAGCTACAGGCCTAGAATATAATCACAGCTAGAACGATGAGCACGACAACTGTACATATCAAAGCCTGCAAAAAAGTACGAGATTTTAAGGAAAAATATGCTTGCTTCGAGATATAATGAGTGAGGGATAATTGCAAAAATTGATCATGTGGTTCACAGATTTTGCAAGTTCGTACCGTCTTCTATAAACCATCGCAAATGGGTACAGTGAACAATACTTTATTTGGAACGTGAATAACACAGTTGGAAATCAAAGGAAAAGTCGAAAATACCCCTTTTGATAAGAAAATTTAACTTGAGAATTTTGAAATTGAATTTAGGGATAGTTGCAAGAAAAGTACCTTAGGTATTCACTTTTACGTTAAACATAACAGACTAATCACAATACAAACTTGCAATGGTTTAGAAGACTATACCAACTGCAAAAAGTGTAAACCACACGCCAGTTTTTGCAATTATCCCTCAATATAACAATCAAGAGCATATAAGCCTTCAATGCATACTTACAGCTATTGCGGAAGCAGCAAGTCCAGCTCTCTCCCTAGGATCCTTCCGATAGTAGTTTCCAAAGTAGAGTATGGTTGCAAAATACCACATCAGTGGAAACACGAAACCGAGCAAAAAGCTGGCAAAAATATACCTATTTAGAAGTGTCTCAAAGAGACGAGGAGGAAGAGATTCAATTCAAACTTTACTTACGAAAACCATCCTATTCCACAGCCAAAGCAAGGAAGAGATTTGTCAAACATTCCCAGTTCGGGTTCTTCTTCATCTCTAATAAGGGTATATTCGCCTTTCTTGTCATCTCTAGTAGGCGTCTCTAACAAATAAAGGGTATCAAAATCATGAGCATGTGTTCTTAAAAGGGATAATTGCAAAAACGTACCCAAAACTTGTCTATTTCCTAAGTTTTGTGTAAATCTGTTTCAAAATGATAATTTTACCCTTCAAATTCAAAATCTAAAAGTTCTGGATTTTTTTTTGTATTTTTTACTTATAAAGGGTAAAATCGTGATTTTAAAACAAATTTACACAGTGCAACAAAAAGGCAAGTTCAGGACACCTTTTGCAGAGGGCTACAACTTAAAAAACGTGAATACCTCATGGTACTTTATGGTAATTATCCCTTCATAAAACAAGGCTAACTCTGACTCTAACTACTACAAATAGAAGAACAAAATCTAGATAGAAAAACATAAATATGGGAGAAGATGAGTACTCTGATCCATATGCCCTGGAAACGTTATCAAAGAATCGATATCTTTGGCTCCTTTATCAGTCTTCAAGACACCTAATACACGGAACAATTGTAACTTCAATGGCTCATGGCATTCAAAGTTAAACTAGAAGACCATATTCATCATAGAAAGACAATTTGGGCGAAACTTCTACCCTTGACAAGAACATAAACTTGGGAATCAATTCAAGCATATATGAAGAAAATGGATGCTTAAAAAGGACCAAGTTCAAATCTCTTACAAGTAACGATAAATTCCTGACTTCATCAAACCAATCACAATCTTATCTTCCAAAGAATCAACTACAAAGTCTATAACATAATAAACTAATACCATCTTTCTTTCCACAGAATAACTCATCAAATGACAGCATAAATTCAAGGGAAAACGCTATTTACATAACACCCCCGACATACGACCTTTGAGTCTTAGGAACCCCTATAGGCAAGGGATTATCAGGAACAAACTGTCATTTTTCGTTATTCATCAAAAACTCACGATTTCACACTAAATAGGTGATAGTTTTATCTGGAACACACAGTCACCTTTTCACTGTGTTCCTCATCAAAACCCCACCTTTTCTATGGATTTTCGATGAATAACGAAAGGTGACAGTGTGTTAATCAAAAATCGCCGAAGATGTGTTAATAAAGTTATCCCCTAAATTCAATCAGACCCATGAAAGCAACCCAGTTATTCTATGGGTTTTTAGTGTCTTCCTTATCAAAACCCCACCTTTTCTATGGATTTTCTACGAATAACGAAAGGTGACAGTGTGTTAATCAAAAATCGCCGAAGACGTATCAATAAAGTTATCCCCTAAATTCAATCAGACCCAAGAAAGCAACCCAGATATTCTCCCATAAACCTATGATTTTACCTACACTACCCACCAAAATACAAAAACAAAACCATCACCATCAGCAATCAGAGCTCAAAATAGGTCAAAAAATTCACAAAACTGATCACCCAAATCGATTCTTCACGGATCATAAAAACCCTTTCAGCCCCACCGAGCTTTGAAGACTAATTCAACTAAACCAATGTGAAAAAACAGAGAAATTTCATCAAAACGAGTAAAACCCACATCGGATTATAGCAAAAACACTGCAAATCCAAGGTCAAATCGGGCAATAAACAGGACATACCTCACCAGATTCATGTACAGATGAGCTGAGTAGAGAAGAAGAGGCCAGAGTCGGTGACAGAGAAATTAGAGAGAAAAAAAAAAAAAAAAAAAACTTATAAAAGCTGCTTCCGCTGATAATGAAGTGCCTTGTTTGTTTTTTTCTTCAGCTAAGCTGTTACTTCGCCATTAAAGAACTGCAGACTGCAGAGAGTGACAGATGAGACGATAAATAAATAATTTAATTAATATAAAAATGAGTCAAGATATTTTTTTTTTTTACTATTTGTAACCTTTTTTTTAATGATAGATTTTTATTGTATTTTATATCAAATTTTAAATTTACAAAAAAAATCGTACCCTCATTTTCCTCTGTTTTGTACCCTGCAAAAAGTAAAAATTAAGAGATTTCAAATATTTTGTTTTTTTTTTGTTTTTGTATGAACAAATTTAAGTTTTTTGTTGATGAAATCGTTGTTTTAAAATATTTTTATACAAAATACAACAAAAGAAAAAACCACAATATTATTTTCTAATATTGGAAAATACTTAATTACTATTAGGGTCTTGTCCGTCTCTTGTACGGTTCTATCTCTCTCTTGTGTAGTTTTTCTCGTTTTCTCCCTTGAATGAATGGAGGTTAAGGTTCTCGAACTTTGTCTCTTCTCATGACGGGTAAAAGTTTTTCAAGTGTTCTAGTTCTCATGATGGTTATAGCTTTAAATGGTCTACCTCCTCTCCTGATGGTTATGGTTTAAAAAGTGTTGTGTCTCCTCTCATATCGTCTAGGGGTGCGGGATATAACCCAGAATCGACGTC
>JAYMSV010000188.1:0-20249 GCA_036897745.1 Erodium moschatum
TGCCACTCATGACACTTTCCGTCCAAAATAAACAGAAAACTAACCGTAGGTACTAAAGTGAGAAAAAATGACATTCTAGGGTACCGAGGTGCCACAAATGAAAGCTAGGGTACCCGAGTGACAAAAATGACATAGTTAGGGTACCGAATTGAAAATTACCTTTACATTAATCATAATAACGAATAACAATAACAATAATAAAGATATAGGAAGTTATATTTTTGCTATATTTAGATGGAATATTTCAATTTTCTATCTATGTGACATCATAGTCCATAGAAACCCAAGAGTACGGTACCAGGAAAGATACGAAAACATAAAAATCACACCTTTCGCGTTAGGGTTTTCTAAATTATACCTCTCTCGCTCGTGCGCTTCTGTTGATACCCGCGTAAGAGAAGGGTTTCGATTTCACCCCTGCCTCATCTGATCAGGTAATCGACGATTCATTGCCTGCAATTGAGGTTTTCTAGAAGATTCCTACTTTGATTTCAGCTCATGTACAGCACATCCATGGCTTTTTCCCCCAATTAGGGATTATTAGTCAGAGTGCCTGTTGTGTTGTTTGTTTCCCGGGAAAATCTGTTCTGGGTATTGTTTTGATTTTTGTGATAGTACCTTATTCTCGTTGGATTGGCTTGTCATTTTGAGATTTTTTAACAATTTTGGGATCAATTCAGGGTTGACTCTTCTGGGTCAATCTGCAATTGATTAGAAAGGACTTGTAGTCTTATGGGTTCTGCAATTATGTGTAATTGGAGTCTGCAATTTTGAATCCAGGGAATTTAAAACTGAAACCTCTGATAGATTGACGTGATGCAGATTGTGCAATTTGGGGTTATGTTTTTCTACATTAATATTATGATTTTGGATGGAGTTTGGTTGAAGTTATAACTAGGAATAATTGCAAAAACTCGTGGTGAACTATGCATTATAGATAACGGATTTGCAGACGGAAAATAGTTGGGATCTCATTTGCAACATAAAATAAAATAATTCGGCGAAAGCATTTGCAAAATGCGCATAGTTCACAGCAAGTTTCTGCAATTATCGCTTAATATTATGAATTCAGACGGAGTTTTGTTGAAGTTATAACTATTACTTATCTTTTGCAGTTTCTTAATTGTTTCAGAAATGGGTGAGACCGGAAAGAGGTATCGTTCCCACAGAGACCAAGACTGGGACAACAAGAACCAGAAGAGAAGGACAAATGAAAGAGATGAGAAGCCCAGTGATGAAGTGGTTGTTTATCGAATACTATGTCCAGACGGAGTTATAGGCAGTGTGATCGGGAAGAGTGGGAAGGTGATTAATTCGATAAGACAGGACTCTAGGGCAAAAGTAAAGGTTGTGGATCCTTTCCCTGGTGCCAAGGATCGAGTCATAACCATTTACTCTTACTTGAAAGACAAGGAAGATGTTGAGATTGATGACATAGATGGTGACCGGGAACCGTTATGCGCGGCCCAAGATGCGCTTCTCAAGGTTCATACCGCCATTTCGAAGTCATTGGCTTCCCCAGGAGACTCTGACAAAAGAAGGAGAGATAAGGATGAGTGTCAACTTCTTGTCCCGTCTAGCCAGGCTGCGAATATCTTTGGGAAGGCGGGGGCGACTATAAAGAAATTGAGGAGCAAGACAAGGGCTAATATTAAGGTTACTGCAAAGGATGCTTCGGACCCGACCCATTCTTGTGCTATGGAGTTTGACAACTTTGTTGTGGTTAGTATTTACTGTGACACACTTACTTTTCTCTTTAGTGTACATGATTGTTAAAATTAGGAACAATTGTAAAAACTTGCGGTGAACTATGCGCGTTTTGCAAATATACTATCGGTTAGTTATTTTTTTTTGTACAAAACATCTCCCTACTACTTTCCGTCCGCAAATTCATCTACATGGTTAATTTATTTTGCAAAAAGTCTGAAGTAACCATGCAAAAGAGTATACATAAGGGTTTCAAATTGCAAAATACGTATAATGTGAAGAAAAAAACTGTCGTTTAAAAAAAATTGAAGTCATGTGATTGTCTCATGACTGATTTCGATTAAAGGTGACGGATTTGCAGATGGATAATAGTTGGGGATGTTTTTGCAAAAAGAAAAGAATAGTTTACCGATAGTATTTGCAAAATGCAGGTTCACCGCAAGTTTTTGCAATTATCTTTTAAAATTAAATGGTTTAGATTGACTTTGTTTTTACCTCTGAGGACGTGAGGATATCGACTTATGCTTTGTAGATCAGTGGTTGGAACTTGGAAGCATAAATTTACCTCAGTTCAGATAGCTGCCGTTTAATTTGGGATAGTCTCACTCATTTACCCTGAAGTATGCAACATTCTCAACCAACTACCTCAAGTCTATTTTTTTTTTGCGAAAATACCCTCATAGAAAAGATAAAATAAGGGTATTTTGTCATTTCACACCCAAAAGTTGACGGAATCGAGGTAATTTGAGATTAAGAAAAACTCAAATGGGTTGTCAAAAACTTTTGAAACTTGGGGATAGTTAGTTGAGAATGATGCCTAGTTAAGGGTAACTGAGTGAGAATTTCGATTTAATTTATTCTTTGAGGTCATTTTATAATTTGTTTAGTTCCATCGCATCGTGAAAAACTATTAGGATATCCTTATTTTAATTAGCTTAACCAATGATTTCCTTTGAACCTGAAGCATTTAGGCATGTCTTAACCTCCATGCTTAGTGTTAACCTTATCAGATTTAGTCTTTTTTTTGCATTGTCGATAATTTATAACAATGCCCATTTTCTAGATTGTAGTGCTTAGATATCTTTTCCTTGTGAATAGATAGCGGGTGAATCAGACGCTGTGAAGAAAGCATTGTTTGCAGTCTCTGCAATCATGTACAAGTTCTCTCCTAAGGAAGAGATTCCTCTCGATACTTCAGTCCATGAGGCCCCACCAAGCATCATCATTCCATCGGATCTCCCTATTTACCAACCAGGTGGATTTTATCCAGGTTCAGATCCCATTGTGTCTTCTAGATCGGTTCCTCCCGTCATGGGTGCTACTCATGTGCCAGAGCTTCATGGCTATGGTGATTCTGGGAGCACCTGGCCTATCTATTCATCGGCTCTTCCCGTTGTTTCTAGTTATAGCGGTGCTTCTCGATCTGAGGAGTTAGTCGTTAGAGTGTTGTGTTCGTTTGACAAGATTGGGCGTGTCATTGGCAAGGGAGGGGGCACGATTAAGAGTATAAGGCAAGCTACCGGTGCTCGTGTTGAGGTTGATGACACTAAGGAAGATCGTAAAGAGTGCATTGTCACAGTCACTGGAACTGAGGTATGCCCTTCACGATTTGTATTTCGTTGTTTCTAATGTTTGAAAATGTATATATTGAGGGGGAATTGCTTTAAACTATCCTTTTGAATCGCCCACTTGGGAAAACTTCCGTTTGACAAAATGTGAAATTTAAGCCACAAAGAAAAAAAAACAGTTCTGACCTGAACTTCATGTTCATTTCCACGATTCATTTGAGTCAAGAAACACACTCTATGTTCTCTGCTATAGTCATTTTACCTTCACTAATTGGGCGATTAAAAAAGGTAGTTTAAAGTTCACATTTTTTTGTCAAAAGGTAGTGTAAAACTACCTTTTGAATCACTGTCAAATGTGAACTTTAAACTGCCTTTTTGAATCTCCTAATTATGAGAGGTAAAATGACTATGGCAGAGAACATAAAGTGTGTTTCTTGACTCAAATGAATCGTGGAAATGAACATGAAGTTCGGGTGAGAGCTGTTTTGTTTTCTTTTTGTGGTTTAAATTTCACATTTTGTGAAAATGTTGTTCTCTGTAAGTGGGCAATTTGAAAAGGTAGTTTTAAGCAATCACCCCTTTATTTAATTTATCAAATGTTTTTGGATGATGGGATTGACCGACCGTCTTGTTTGTCATCATTTGAAAGGTGGGTTGGGGTTTAACACTCAAACCTAAATTCTACCAGAACATCAAGGGTTAATTGTAAAAAAGTAACCTGATGTATTCATTTTTTGCAACTCGTGGACCTATTCTTTGATAATTGCAAAATCGTACCTTGAACGTGTCTTTTTTTGTTGTTGCAATCTGTATGAAAATGACAATTTACCCATACAATTTAGATTTAAAAATAAACAGAAAATCTGAATTTTCAACATCCCTTGGATTTTTTGTTCCTTAATTATTATCTTTTAAATTTCAAAGGGTAAAATCGTCATTTTGAATTAAACTTATACAAAGTGCAACAAAAAGTCAAGTTCACGGCACTTTTTGCAATTATCAAAGAGGGCTACAAATATCAAAAAGTGAATAGCTCAGGGTACTTTGTTGCAGTTATCCCTAACATCAACTATCATATCTTGCTTTTGTTCATGCTCGATGTTTGCTGCTTGGCAGTCACCGGATGACCTGAAATCAATGGCTGTTGAAGCTGTCTTGTTGCTTCTAAACAAGATAAACGATGATGACGATGAAACGGCTAAAAAACGGGCCCCCTTTTCCACTTCCATCTAAAGTTATCGGTTGTGTTATTGGAAAAAGTGGAGCGATTATAAACGAAATTCGGAAGAGGACTAGAGCCGATGTCCGCATCTCCAAAGGCGAAAAGCCTAGATGCGCTGATTCTAATGATGAACTTGTCGAGGTTTGTTTGACCATTCTTTTGAATTTTATTGCTGGATACATATTTTCATAAAACTACATTATTGAATTGACCTCAAACATAAAACTACCTTATGGAAAAGTATGAACTTTGAACTACCCTTTGTTTGGACCACTGTACACTTATAGAATATGCTGTTAAAATGGATAGGAAATTTGATAAAGGTTAGTTTTCCTTTCGTGGACAATTCATAAAGGTAGATTTAAGGAATTCTCTATTATTAATTTGCACTTTACTACCTTTTCCTTAACAACGCGTGTTGCTCCTTTAGGTGGTTGGAGAAATTGGGAGTGTAAGCGATGCTCTTGTTCAAATTGTTTTGAGGCTTCGGGACGATGTTTTAAAGGATAGGGACAATGGCCGTAACCATCCTGTTGCTCTCGATTCTCTGTACCCCGGTAGCTCTGCAATCGCCGTGCCATCTATCTTGCCATCGGTTCCTCAGGTTGCTCAATTGGGCTTTGATCAGAGGCCCGATTCTGGAAGTGGGTTGGGCCTGCTTTCTTCTAGCAGCCAGCCTCTACGGATATGGGTCAATGCCGGTATGTTAACGATAATCACACACTTCTCTTTGAAATTCGCTTCGGTTAACTTTCATCTTAATCGTGTTTTCACCTTCAAAGATGGCGGACAATGGCTATGGATCGATGTCATCGTATTCTTCAAAGCTTTACGGAGGGTTAGTATTTAATAATCAGGGATAATTGCAAAAACTTGCGGTGACTATGCATGTTTTGCAAATACTATCGGTAAACTTTTTTTTTTTGCAAATACATCCTCAACTATTTTCGTTTGCAAATCCACTAACGTGGTTAATGTTTTTTTGCAAAAAGTCAAAAGTAACCATATACGTAAGGTTTCCAAATTGTAAAACACGTATACATGAGGGTTACAAATTGCAAATGACATCCCCAACTATTTACGGTCCGCTAATCCGTTATCTTGAACGGAAATTAGTCACTTGACAGTCATGTGACTTCAAATTCTTGGAAATGACTGTTTTGTCCTCTACATTATACGTGTT
Organism: Erodium moschatum; assembly: GCA_036897745.1. NCBI lineage: Eukaryota > Viridiplantae > Streptophyta > Magnoliopsida > Geraniales > Geraniaceae > Erodium > Erodium moschatum. Next base: position 5,681 of record JAYMSV010000188.1, read on the forward strand.
TTGCAATTTGTAACCCTCTTGTATATGCTTCTGCATGGTTACTTTCAACTTTTTTGCAAAAAAATAAACTCGTAAAGTGGATTTGCAGAAGGAGATTAGCTGGGGGATGCTTTTGCAAAAAAAAATGTAGTTTACCGATATTATTTGCAAAACGCACATAGCTCACTGCAAGTTTTTGCAATTACTACTTTAATTACAAGTTCTTGACCTGAAGATTTTTTTTCTCGATATTTCCTTTTTTAAATTCTGAAAATGCTTTCTTTGTATTGTGTCTTTAGACACAGCTTGTCTGCACCTACAAATGACATGATGATTCCTGCAAATGCACTCGGTAAAGTTTTAGGCAAAGGAGGGGCGAATATAGGAAACATTCAGAAGGTCGGTTTAACTTACAATCCATGTTATCACACAATCCGTACTAAATTTTGTAGACACATGATCACCCTTGTAAATTTTCACATGACCACGATTAATATTTTCGGTTTATTGTCCCATGACTTACATGCTAGTGTAGTTTTTAAAATATCCCAAAACTACTCACTCTCCCAATTTCAATTTATTTTGTTTTTGAAATCCTCCATGAAATCATATTAAAATTGAAAGATTAAAGGATGAGAAAGAGTAGTTTTGGGATGCTATAAAAATTTTAACTATGAAGAAAAAATAGATTTTGTTATGATTGACATCTATTTTGTACAATGGAGACATGCGGAAATTCAAAGGGTAGTCATGTGTCTGGGCAATTCATAAAGTTAGTTATGTGCAATTAACTCTTGTTTCTTAGTTAATCATGTTTAGACTAATTAAAACCATACTTATACCTTCTTGTTACCGTTCCAGATATCAGGAGCGGTTATAGAAATATCTGAATCGAAGTCCTCCCGGGGTGAACGAATTGCTCATATATCTGGTACGCCCGATCAAAGACGAGCAGCTGAAAACATGATTCAGGCATTTATATTGGCTACTTAAATTCAAGGGCTCTTAATTTCTGAAGGTGAATCGTTAAAAATCCCTGGCATTTTCTTCCTCAAATGTTTTCCTCTCTGTAGTTCGCTTAGGATTCGCTCTGCAGAGATTCGATTTCTAGGTTTTTTCTTTTATCAGACGCCAATCTCTATCTTAACAGCACCTCCTCAAGATTCTGAAGTAAGATTTACTGCGCTCTGTCTTAGAACTTCATAGGATCTCTCTTGCCTTTCATAATATATAACTCTTATGTTGTTGATGTTCGTGCCGGGAAACTTTCTCAGTGATGATCACAGCGGTCAAAATTCTTTATATATGTTTTGTGTTTCTAGCCATTCAATTTCTTCTCTTCGGCTCTTGCTATCGATGATGCTTAGTGCAATGAAATTCTTGAGGATTTCCTCTCATTGTCTCCTTTGCTCTACACTTCACATTGCGTGTTTTCTCTGCCTTTCTTCTCTATTTTCTTCACATGGCATATGTTAAAATCATAGCAAAAGCCTAAAACAATGTTTATTTTCTCCCTCTTAAAAACCATACTTTTTGTGCTTTGGTGCTACAATGAAATCTTATTAAACTAAAGGGATAATTGCAAAAAATACCCTGAGGTATTTACTTTTGCAACTTGTATCCCTCTTCTTTGATAAGTGCAATAAAGTGCCCGAACTTACCTTTTTATTGTATTGCACTTATAAATTTGTTTGAAGTGGCGATTTTAAAGAACAAAAAAATCGAAGTTTTCATATCCCCTGAATTTCTTCCTCTGTATGGTACAAAGAGGAAGAAAATTGAGGGATGGAATTTTGGATTTTTTTGTTATATATTTATTTAAATCTAAATTTTAAGGGTAAAATCGTCATTTTACACAAATTGCAACAAAAGGACAAGTTCGGGGTACTTTTTTTTTTGTAATTATCAAAGGAGGGTTATAAGTTGCGAAAAATGTATACCTGAAGGTTCTTTTTTTGCAATTATTCCTATACTAAATTCCGTATCTGTTTCCTTAACACAAAATCTGATGGCGTGCTATTATTTTATTATCCATTAATACTCTTGAACTTTTAGTTCACTGTTTGATTCGTATAATGAACCATATGCTCCTCATCTGTAAGATTTGCTAGAGGCCATTCTCATGGAATGACCTCATAGAGAGCTTGTTTCCTGGTGGCTTGTGTATCTTTACTCAAATCATTTCTTGTGCTATTCTTATGAATTTACTTCATTAGAGACATCTCGAAATACTCTTTCGTTTGATACGTCTAGTGATACATGTGTTGGGCTGCTCTGTCCTTTCTGTGGCATAAGATGAACAATCTTTGAAGTGTATAACCTTTTACTTCCAAGGCCTAGCAGACCGGATGGGTGACCTGAAATACTATGTATCATGTCGTTGCCACTCTCATTTCCTCAGAGCGGCCGTGTTTCTACTCTTTAGTGTGGCCAGTTTATCCCGAATCTGGCCATGGCGAATCCGGTAGTACGTTTTTCTTAATTGCAATGTTGATTTTGGATCATTGCATTCTTTTTTTTTTATCAACAATAAAATGAGGACATCCTATTCCGGTTTAATCAAACTACTCAACTAACCTCCACCCTCATCCGCTCCCAAGCAGATGTACCTACTGGGATTCGAACCTCCGACGTAAAGGAGGTGACCATCAGGCCCCAACCCAAGTGGGCAGTTATCATTGTATTCACATAATCAAACTTGTGCTCTTGAGATCTTCTTGATCTAGTGTAGGCGTGTAGCCAAAAACGATCTCTTATTGAGCGTGCGCTTCTAGAAAAAATAATATATTTGCCCATGTCGCGGTTTAGGCAGCATAGTGAAGAGCACTATATGTTTGTTGCTTTGACCAGAACCATGATCTGATCTTTAGAAGTTGGTATTTTAGTTCTTGATTTATCCCTTCCATGTGAAGTTTGCACCGGAGATGCGCTCTTACCCAATCACAATTGGTAGTTCCCCAGTTAAATGTAGGACTTTTATCTTTCTTGACCGCCTTGTTTACTAGTTAACTTATACTGGCTCGGGGGCATAGTTGGCCTCTGGTCAGACACGTTCATGCAGTATTCGTTGTGTACTGTTTCCGACCTCTTCTTTCTTCTGTAGTTGCTTCCTGTTTCCTTGTATTATGGCTCTGTAGATCTTGTTCGTTCTTTTGAAATCTTAGGTGCTATGGTTAGTCAGATGAATACCGGTTTGGTTGCATTGCTTAGGAGTTTGTGAATCGTTCCAGCTCGATTGTTTTTTGGTAACCGAGTTGAATAAGTATAGTTTAGTGTTATTGTATTTGGTTTCTGTTGTAGTCCTAAGATTGGTGTAGTAGTGTTTAATATTTCTCTGATGTGGATTGTTACAAACTTGATTCAATTCAATTTTCATGGCAATGATTCCTGTATCCATTACGTTACAGGCTTGTATGTGTATTGAATTGGCATATCTTTTATGTTCGTGGATAGGCGTTTCTTGTTGAAAATTTATGGAGTACAAAAATATTCATCTCTGAGCGTATGGTAGATATATGAAAATTTATTTTGAGTTGAAAACTTGTGGGGAGTACAAAAATATGCATCTCAATGCGTACGCACGACTTTGATGTCAATCTGAGTTCGCTGGGGCGGTGAAAAAAGATTATTCTCATATTATTTTGTATCATAAATGACGAAAAGGGAAAATACTATTCATCTCTAAGCACCAATCCGAATTCGTTAAGGCGGTGAAATAAAATTGTTCTCATTTTTCCCATTTTCGACATACTATGGTATTGAGTTGAAAACCCGTGGAGAGTACCGAAATATACATCCCATGATCAATCCAATAAATATAAAAATGTAGTTTGTCTTAACAGCCAAAGTCCTCCTAAATACATTTATCAGGCAAATTGTTAAAGGTTACACTTATTTATTGTCTACATGTGAAAAACTATTTTATGTATTGTTCATGTTTTTAAACTATCACGAAATTACTACCTGTGTATTTTGTTCACGTGGAAAAACTATCCTTATTATTGTTTAAGTCCCTGATTATAACGGACTATTTCAAATGTTGGCAGAATATTCTAAAAAAATCAATAAACGACTCTCGTTCCCCTTTCGAATTACCTCCTATATAAACTCTTTAACAAACGGAACAACTTCATAGCGATTGACGTCGCTTTGTAGATTATTGTTCTCGTGATACTCACACTCTGGGCCAAGTGCAGTCCCAAAGGAAGCTATGATGGGTCAATCTCAAGCTTCTATATCAGTATTTGTACGAATTCTCTTATAGTCGGAGTACCACTAATAAAACTGATACTCCGACGACAAATGGGTTCATACCAAAAGCGAGAGAGAAGCAGGTGACGCGGCTACACAAACACTATTTTTCGTTAAAAAGACGATTGCTTTCTTTCAGATGCATGGTGATCTACAACGTTAGAAGAATACAAAGATGTCTTCGTCTTCTTTTTCTAACTTCGTTGGTCGGATACGTGTGATCTTCAACCTCATCTCTTTATCATCAAAATATTATTATTGTAATGACTGTTATGCCCTTATAAGATCATAATCATCTTCTAATATATCTAAGGTCTCATCTAACGAAACCACCCATGATTATCGAACAATTCTAGCGTTGACTGTAATCTCATTTTGTTGACTAATTAATCAATTTACTGATTATTTTATCCGTACACGTGGCAGGGGTAAAAAGGAGAATTCACATCTTCCCATACCGGTAGGAAAATAGGTACAATACAAATTTGGGAAAGTGTGTTCATTGCACACACACAACAGCAACAGGGACATTTGATAGATACAAAATTATTGGATCCATCTCTATTCTCTAAAGATATTGTAGTTTGAGAAGCCAGAGGAAGAAGAAGAGGATTGTGATTCTGAAAGTGGTTCCTTTTTTGGAGAAGAAAGAGGTCATCAATGGCTTCCAAGAGGGCCTTGCAGCTTTCATTGAAGAGGGTACTCAATGGAAAGAGGAGTTTCTCTTCTCTTCCACAAGGAAGCTCAATCACTTCCTCCTCTTCTCAGCACCTCATCGACCTAGAACATGATTACAGTGCCCACAAGTAAGCTTCTTTTCCCTCTTCCTTCCTTCAAAATTGTGCCTTTTTGTTGCTAATTCTGATTTTTGTTCTGTTTTGGCTTCTGGGTTTGCTTAATTTGATGTGATGTGTGTGATAATTTGGGGTTCTGGGTTATCTTCTGTTGTTGCCTCTGATTGATTGTGTTCATGTTTTGGCTTTTGGGTTTTGCTTATTTTGATATGTCTGAGAAATTTGGGTTCTGGGTTGTATATTCTGTTGCCACTAATTGATTGTGTTCATGTTTTGGCTTCTGGTTTTTGATTATTTTTATCTAATATGGTGAGAAATTTGGGTCCTGAGTTATATTCTGTTGCTACTAATTGATTTAGCTCATGTTTTGGCATCTGGGTTTGCTTATTTTCATCTGATATGGTGAGAAACTTGGAGTTTATCATGTTTAGTTGCCACCAATTGATTTAGTTTTTAACTTTAAATAAAAGGTGATCATTAAATTTTGCTAAAAACTGATGGGGTAAAAAAAAGAGACATCATGCTTCTGTAAAGGTCGTTCGAATGTGTGTTTTTAAGGTTTTCCCTTGCATCTAATATGGGTTTGCTTATTTGCATATGCACAGTTACCACCCAATTCCTATTGTATTCTCCCAAGCAAAAGGATCATCGATATGGGATCCGGAGGGAAACAAATATTTGGACTTTTTATCAGCTTATTCTGCAGTTAATCAGGTAATGAAGATGATAGATTACAGTATTTAAACTCATTTAACTGTCAAGTTCAGGTATTAACTTGAAAGCTTCCTTCTTTAGGGACATTGTCATCCGAAGATCATGAAAGCGCTACAAGAGCAAGCCGAAAAGCTGACACTAAGCTCAAGAGCATTTTACAATGACAAGTTCCCATTATTTGCAGAGCGGCTCACTAGCATGTTTGGCTATGATATGGTACTCCCCATGAACACTGGCGCTGAAGGTGTTGAAACAGCCTTGAAGTTGGCTAGGAAATGGGGTTACATGAAGAAACACATTCCAAAAGACGAGGTACGTGTCGTTCTTAAATCACGTGTGTTAAAGCATTATGGGCTCAAGACCTTGCTTGTGTAGAAGTAAAGGAGCACTGAACAACTTTTGATTCTTGAAGAGCTTTTTTAGAATGGTGTATTAAGTGAACAATGAGCTCCCTTTTGAAGAGAACACAAAATTCTTGACCCCGACTTTTGAGAAAGGCCCAACAAGAGCCGGATAGAGAGAGGCCCAACAGAAGTTGGGAAGAGAAATAAGAAGTTAGGTACATCGATGACTGAAGTTCAAGTACTTGACGAGATGGATAAGCAAAGTAGGCAATAAACACTGAATAACTAAACTACACATACTCTTAAATGAAACTCTATACCGTAAAAAAAATCACAATGGCTTCCAACAGTTTCTAGCTATGAATAGAACCATCTCTGAAAAAATGCTTGAATCTTATTCCATAGAAAGCATGAACGGAAATATTTAAGAAACTTGGTTGTGTTGAAGCTGGTGTGCCCTTGACAGCACTTTTTTTTCTGAGAAAAAAAAACATAATTTTGACAAGATGTTATTGGAATTCAGACACACAAAAGGACAGATTTTTCATGGCTCAGGGTGTCAATGTTTCTACATATGTTTTTTTGTAGTGCATGATGTGAGATTTTGAAGAGTAGTTCTAATTATAACATTTGTTTAGAACTATTGCAACTGATTCATCAACAGGCTATTGTTGTATCATGTTGTGGTTGCTTCCATGGTCGAACTCTAGCTGTCGTTTCTATGAGCTGTGACAGCGAGGCCACACAGGGTTTCGGGCCATTGTTGCCGGGCCAGCTTAAGGTTGACTTCGGCGATGCAGTTGGCTTGGAGAAAGTATTTAAAGGTATGCATCGATAAAAGTTTCAAAATTTGATGATGCTTGCTCTATTGCTTTTACTAGTCACAAGACCATGAATATCATGGGATAATCAAACTAAACTTGTTAATTATCTCTGTTTTGGAGTGCAGAGCATGGAGATCGAATTGCTGGGTTTCTTTTCGAACCTATTCAAGGAGAGGCCGGGGTATGTGTGTTTTGGAATCGAGTATTCAATACATTGGGATATGTGTCTGATAAAGCCCACTTGGGTTGGCCTGTTGGTCAGAGAGCTCTCTCATCTCGTTGAGGTCAGAGGTTCAAACCCCAATTGGTACATCGACTTAGGAGCAGGTGTCGGTGGAGGTTAGGTTAGGAATTGGATTAGGCTGGAGTAGGATTTCCCCGCTTTCTTGCTGATAAAAAAATAATGTGTCTGATAATGATATTTTTGTTGAGATTATTTAAATCTTTTTGGTAGGTTGTAATTCCTCCGGACGGCTATCTGAAATCTGTGAGAGATCTTTGTTCGAAATACAACATTTTGATGATCGCTGATGAGATTCAAACTGGCCTAGCACGAACGGGAAAGCTTTTGGCTTGTGATTGGGAAGATGTTCGGCCCGATTTAGTAGTAAGTACCTTAATAAATTCTCAAACTTAGTCTCTATGCAAATGTTGAATCCTCAAAGTTTACCTTAACATGTCTTCATGGTTTTGTTCAGATCCTAGGAAAGGCATTGGGTGGTGGAGTCATACCCGTGAGCGCCGTGCTTGCTGACAAAGATGTGATGCTCTGCATCAAGCCCGGGGAGCACGGAAGGTTTGTAGCTTTGAATGTTGTTTTTTTATCGGATATAGAAGTTTAGTTATGTGATGTAAGTTAAGGTTGATTTGTTATGATCCTCAGTACCTTTGGTGGAAACCCGTTGGCCAGTTCTGTTGCCGTTGCTTCACTAGACGTGATCAAGAACGAGAAACTTGCAGAGAGGTATCAAATCTATTTTGTTATTGTTATGTGATTTAGATGGTGTTCGGCGTAGATTATAAGTTGTTCAAATTTAGTGATATTAATTTTGAAATGAAGTAGTTGGTAAAGTGAAAAGAGAATGAGGATATCGTTTGTCATTTTCTTGTGGGTTAATTACACCTAACTACACCTAAGTTCGCTCCTTTTGCCCGAAAATAACAAAAATGCCCTTGATCCGAATCTACAAAATGTCCTTATAAAGGTTCTCACATCTCTTTTTGGTAACTTTAACCGATATCTTGCTGTTCTTACAGATCTGCCCGAATGGGCGATGAGCTTAGGCTTCAGCTACAAGATGTTAAGAAGCAGTTCCCGGATTATATAAAGGAAGTGAGAGGAAGAGGTTTGTTTAACGCCGTGGAGCTCAACAGCAAGAGTTTGTTTCCTGTTTCTGCATTTGACATCTGTGTGAAGTTGAAGGAGAGGGGAATCCTCGCCAAGCCTACGCATGACACTATTATCCGATTGACTCCTCCCCTCACAATGAGGTAATGGAATGTTACCGTTGGGTCTTTAAGATATCTATCCATATAGGAATACACAAACCATTCTTATGGTACAAACTAATAACTCATTTGGGTCTGTGAATAAGCGGATCCAACAGCCTATGATTTTTAGGAGGGTTTATATTTCCAGTTCATGCCGCTAATGATTTTCTTTTAATTCCGAGTCTTCCATCTTGACGATCCAACGTTTGAGGTTATTTACTATTTATATCATATGGAGTTCTTAGTTTATAGGCTTGGATGAGTTCTTAGTTTATAGGAAAAATGTTTTTTACACCCCCTTGACGACCGTTGAGATTTAGGAACCCCTATAGGTGAGGGATCATCCGTAACACACGGTCACTTTTCGTTATTTCATCAAAATCATCGGATTCACCCTGAATAGGCAATGGTTTTAACAGGAACACACTGTCTCCTTTTCGGTGGGGTTTTTTATGAATAACGAAAGTGTGTTACCGATAACCCCTCACATGTACATTTGTGTTTTTGAGAATCAAAGGTCGCCAAAGGCGTATTATCACAGTTACCCCTAGTTTGTATTCTAAGAAGGGTTTATACCCGGATGTGTCCCTGTATATATATCATCAAATCGAGTCTTTAGATTGTTTAACTTGAACTTTGATATTATTTTCCAGTTTGGATGAGCTCCGAGAAGGCTCGAAGGCGTTGTGTGATGTTCTTGAGCATGATGTGCCGGAGATGCAGAAGGCAAGCCAAGGGAAAGCCTCCTCCCACAGCCCGGCCTCCTCCAACAAGTGTGAGCGTTGTGGACGGAACATTTGAAAGGTTGGTGTGTGCTAGATTTCAGGTATGTAGGATGAGAAATATGTGGCATGAAACTCATTTTGTATGAAGATCAAGTTATGTTTACCTCTTCTCTGCCTTGTTAATAATAATGCTGAGAATTTTAATGTAGAATGATCTTAGTCTTATCTTAACCTCAAGAACTCAATTATGTTGTGGAAATGGGTCAATGATGTGTGGAATGTTGTTGATATCTATTAGCATCTGAAGTGATAAGGTTTGGGATTTAAGGTATGGATATAATGGTGACATCTGACCAAACTTGAGGTTAATATCCACTTTAGTACTTGAGTTCTGATGAAACAATCACCAAAACTTTTGACTTCATTTACCCACAACAACACATGCATGCACTTACAAGTTGCTATGTAGAAAAGGAAAGATATTAGAAGAGATAGTAGGTCACTCAACTTAAACATTATAGTCTGATCTAAATTTAAGTATATACTCAGTATGATAAATGGAAGATCTCATGAGGTTTATCAGAAGCTAGGGATGATCGTATTTCTGTCGGAACTGAACAGCAACGAAATCGTCAGCCTTCGTTCGTGTCCAGGCAAGCGTTACTTTGGTTTTGTCTAGAGTTTTGACAAAACTCATGTAAATCCCTGACTTCGAGTTTCATTTATAATATCTGCTCGTGAACCTGGAAAACCGGCCCTACAAAAATCATACATGAGTTTTGTAGTTTGGATTGGGTCTGACACCAATCTTCAGGGACACTTATAGCTCTTTGATCCATCCTCAGAGGTTTTTGGCCCGAAACCTTTGGCCAGTTTTCCGATTCTAATTTTGGGTTTTAAAGTTACGGCTCGATTCAGGCCAAAATCAAATGCACAGTTTCTGTTTGACCTGATCCGATATGAATCAGTCCCGACCGATACAAACGTTAGCACAAAACGGTTAACATTTCAGCAATCGGTGTTGATGCCAGTGTGACAACTCTTGAGCCCATACTTGCCGGTCCAACAAGTTTATAGGGTCATCAATCCGATTAACCGGTCAATGATCACCCCTTCAAGTGGCGCTCAATAGAGTGACACTTTTTTTTATCCAACAAAGTAACTCTTAATTTGCAACCACCATGATCTAATTTTTCTTTCATTTAGGTTGCAATGCAATGGAAGCAAGAACAATAAGGACTAAAACAAAAGGATGATACAACTTATACATGCAACTATAATAAATATGTATGATCAAGACAACTTTAATCCACTGTAAAATTAGGTAATGAAATAAATGAAGATAAACAATCAATATATACCATGCTATTGTTGTGGGATATTTTTATGATATATTGCACATTTATAGTATACGTTCCTTTGATTTATTGTGACCTTTAAAGGGCCACATGACCCTCTTGGTCTATCTCTTTTCCTCCCCTTACTTTTCCATATTATCACAAACTAAATTAAAATCGAAATGTTTGGATAATTCTTAATTCCATGTACTAAATGCAGGTCACGGTCTATGTTACGATAAACCGAATATATAATTTGATATTTATTCATATATATATATGTCTGATCATACAACATATCGATAAGAAGTCACATCACCATAATTATGCTGTTTTAACACTCATTTGTTTCATAAATAATATGTATTACATACTTATTATGATAATGACTTATCAAATAGGGTGGAGGAAGAGATGGGCAATTGAACTAAGTGGTGGTGGGTGCAATATATACTTTTATCATTTGCATTGAATTTGATAGATATCATATTGTCACAATAAAACAAGCCATTCATTCCCAAAATTCATATTAAAGGTTCTTTTTGTTGCCCAATGAGAAAAGGATAGGAATAGAGGGACCATATGTAATGAGTGGTTGCTCATATATTTAATTTGTATGGCAACCAACAAGTATGGGGGACTGAATCTATGTCAAATATATAGATCTAAATTCTTTTTTCTATCATATAAATTCTTTTTTCTATCATAAAAAATTAAATAATATGAGGAATTTTTCATTTGGAAAGCTAATATACGATAAATTATACGATGAAAACAAATGTTTACATGCTTCTATCATTCATTTATTACTACACACGATTGTTACTTACCGAATGAACATAATTCGCTGGGCAGGTAAAACCGTTCATCGGTTATTCGTTGGGCAATTTTCGTCAGCTTTGAACGGTTTAAAATTTTCAAACCCAACGAATTTTGGACCTTTTTAATTTCGTTGGGCAAGTTTCTTTCAAACCCGGTAATTTACGCGTTTGTCGATGTTGAAAATAATATTCAAACCCGACGATGAATTCGTAGGTATTGAAAACAATATTCAAACCCAACGATTTTAAGAATTCGTTGGGTATGTTGAGATCAGAATCGACAAAAAAAATTCTATTTATCTAGCACCCAAACGTGCAAAACCTGCAAACAGGTAAAATAGTTAATAACATCAATTTCAAAATATAAACATAGTAACTATATATCACGTACATTTAAAACAAAAATTCTTTAGGTATATGAAAGGAAGGAACAACTTAAGGGGTCTCGAGGGTCGTCGGGATCCACGATCTCTTTATTTCGTTAGTCAAATTTGTTTCTGGTGTAGTACAACGCATAAGCTAAATTACATGCAATTATTTTGTAGCATAAACAATATTATACGAGGAAGTTTTCATTATGTAAGCTAACGCGATAAACTATACCATGAAAACAAATATTGACATGGTTCCATCATTCATTTATACCATATAAAGTTTCAATTTGTTTTGATAAAGTTATGTCAAACCCTATATGCTATATGTGAAATTCATGTGCAATAATGTTATTTGAGTTTGAATTCAAAATGAGAAAATTCAAAAGTTGATACATTTAAAGTTTGATGTATCATTTTAGGGTTTGGTGTGGTTGATAAAAACTTGACAATTTCAATTCAAACTTGGCATATGAAAATGAAATTATGAGAGCTAGCACAAGCACTGCAATGTTTGAATACTACATGACTTTTAGTTGGGTTCGTTTTTATATAAATTTGTGCGGTATGAATAATAATATACAACCCGATTTTAATTTATGGATATCGATTAGTCTGCAGTATCGTCAAGCAAGACCAAAGATAAGCAAATGTCTTCTAATAACTTTCCCTCACGAGTCTCAAATTGCCTTTTCAGAACTGGAACCACCACATTTGTAACATCCGTCTCCCCAATCAATCCATCCCGATCCACACATCACTTAAATCCTTCTCTTAAAGCCAAACATTTTGTTAGATGGAGGAATAAACTGTCAGTCCGAAAACAGACTCGAGCTCTTGTATGAGCATATCAAAACATTAGATTATGTATTGAATTTTACACCTATTTCGTATGCATTAATGGAGTTTTGGTACCACATTTTAATTTATATTGAATCAGGGGTCCATGTACATACACGAAACACTGTTTTGGATATATTTCTTAAAAGTAGTTATATCCAAATCCCTATATATAACAATATTCTTTGGGCACTATTAAAGCATAGAGGATATGAATCTTGTTCCATTATCCTTTTATCATAAGATCCTCACCATATATATTACTTAAGCCAAATCAAATCATAAAAATATATTTATAAAACGAAGAGACGTACGTATTTTTATTCGATGTAATAGTTCCAATTTTACAATCGAGGTAACAAGATTATAGATCCTAGGCTCCAGAATATAGTCTGGTACACCCGTAGGTTTAACGGCGCTCGTGGACCCGTAAGAAAATTATACTTCGCATCGTAGAAGATAAACGAAACCGATTCTACTTTGGATTATAGAACAAAAAGGAAACAGAAACCCAACAACGAATACATACGAACTACAGAGCCTATGATACCAGTTCTTCTGAAACCCAAAGCTTTCGCGGTGAGATGTTCTGGTCTTGTAGGTCCGTCGTCTTGATTCGCACGTCTCGTGTTTTTCAAGTAATCGGTAAGATGGATCATGCGTTGGCATAAAACCCGACGTCCCTTGAACGGTTCTCCCGAAAAACAGCCCCTCTCGAACGATCAGCTCATAATATGGCTTCATCCAAACAGACAGCTCAAAAATCGACTTCCTCCATCGCCGAAACTCGTATATGCCGATCCTTAACCGGACTGCAGAGTGAGACAACCGGTTAATCATAAAAATAGTTAATGACACCTAAATTTACGTACATGTAACAATGATATTAAATCGATAGTACATGATTCCTAACATGAGCTGCTTAACTACAAAGCATACTTCTATATCTATCTTGAAAATTAAAATAATAATTCAGTCCATCATATCATCGTTTTTAGGGATTTGATATGATATCAATCTAACGATTTTATAAGAGTTCATCCTAAACTTTGTAAGCAATATATTGTTGATCATTAAATGTAACCAATATGGCGTATAAAAGAACCAATCTCTCATCTTTTTTGTGCTCTAAGCAACAAAAAAAAAGTGTATAAAATAAGCATGGCTTTAATCTTAATTAAGTCACGTAATCAGATACATAAAACTAACGTGTAACCATGTGATTAGGCTATAAATATACAATAAAATCAAACTCTTAATAAATTAAAGCTTCGTTAGGGTTTTTATTTTCTATAGGTTTTGTACTTTGCATGCATGTTCGATGGTACGGACGTCACGGCATCGTATGTTCCATCCTTGAAAATCCACGAAACATCCTGGAAAATAAGAATCACATGGAGCAACGTGTGATTGATGTTGTTATAATTAATTTTCGTGGTTTGATTATGATTATAATTATATAAATATATTCATATATTCATGACTTCATTGTTTTATAATTTTATGTTTGGATCTAATCCTATGCACGATTGCACATGATAATGTGATTCTTTCATCGATATTGAGGAACAAAATCAATAAATGAGTCGTGTGTATTGAATCACATCAGCTCTGGCAATTTGGTGCAACATATATATAATTGGATCTTATTCTTTGTATTTAGCTTGCTATTTAAAATAATAATCTATAGTTGATAATGCAGATTTTTTTAGGATTGAACTAATATCTTTTAAAATAAATACGATTCAGTTAATGTATTTTGTTTTTTTGTTTTTTTGAAACGGTATGAAGGCTGCTTTAACATATCAGTGATATACAAAGTAGGGTCGAGGCCCTGGGCATCAGAATATTGTCCGAGCCCCGCGTAGGTGACTCCGCAGAAGGTAAGGTACTTTTTATCGTAACCAAAAAACGAGGGTTGCCTCCTACCCCAGAATCAAACAAATTATTCGTCCTATCCCAAAATACCAATTAATCTAGAGTCCAAATCCTAAAACAATACATCAAAATAAGCCAAAGTACTATCCGAACTAATGAACCAGAACGGTCCTTATTGAAACCAAAGCGAAGGTAAGGTC
>JAYMSV010000189.1:0-20237 GCA_036897745.1 Erodium moschatum
CTAAAAGTATAAAAAATAATATATTTAACTAAAATAATATATTTATATGACTAATATATATTATTATTAATAATAAATAATAAAATAATCAAATCCGCCTAGGCCCCGATTAGTCCCTGCCTAGCGCCTAGGGGTCCTCGCCGTCCGACTAGCGCCTAGCGCCATTTACAACCTTGCTTACTGGTGAAGTAGAATATTTGGACTATTAAGTGTATTTATGTGCCAAGTAAATTCAATGCTTGCAATTTTGGTCTTTCAGAGCGATTTGGTGATGGTGATGCTTCTCAAATTGGTTTAGATCTCGAAGAGGTAATATTATATATTGAGGTGTATGTTGATATCTCTGAATATCAGATTACACAATAGTGTGATTTGAATGGTAGATTGCACCTTAGGAAGGCTACTCTATATATAAAAAAAAAACTTAGCTTGGTTTCTTACAATAATTTATTGACCATGTTTTTATGTTCTGCATGTGGCTTATCAGAGCTTTTTTGTTGATTATACACAGGACTTATTCCTAGACAAAACTGCACCCCCACTGGAGGAGGGAGTTTTAAAGTATGTTTGCTGTCAATGTCATTGCCATCTCAATTCTTTTCTCCATGTGCATCTGTAGAATCAACTATGCAAATCCTATTTTTTTAAATTATAAGTGTAGAGTTCACTTTAAACTGCTTATATGATCTTATGAATGACAATGACCTTTTTGTTTATGATCTGAAGTGTACCGGATTTTTTTTCTTGACACCTCTTTTGTGGTTCTGTTGTGTATACTATACTTTCACATCCATATTAGTATGAATCTACTTTGTTCACTGTCTTAATATAATATGTTGTCAATGCTCTGCTTCTTTCTATCATTTGACCATGTTTGAGCTTAAGAATCCTAACACTACTGTACTTCAACCATTCTAGCAAAGGCCTGTGCACTGTAGAGTGGTCTATAGATTTGTGGATGCTACTGCTATGGGTGTTTACACTGTTCAATCTATCTAACTATAAAAAATTTAGACATTTTAAAATATTCTATCTGTGTTATTGATTGCAGTGCTGATCTCCAGGCATCTACCCAACCAGTGATGCCTCTCAAAAGGGAGAATAGTAATGAAGGGTTAAGTGAAACTTTGCAAGCTATGACAGTGGATGGGGCTGGATATCAGGTCTCTTCTAGTATCCTGCTATTACTTGAGAGTCAATTTACTTCTCTCTATTGCTCCCTTGATTTATCAAGTTTCTCATAGATAGTATTAATTCAGAGTAAAAATATGGTTTTCCCTATAAACAGATTCAAGGTCTAATTGCAAATTCTGACTTCATTGAGTATGCTCAGGCTCCTTCTACTCCTGGATTAGAGGAAGTGCATATCGGCTCTAGTGTTCAAGAGGATCTGGTCTGCGACGATCATATGGAAACAGAAGTTCTTGTATTGACTGATAAGAGTATGATAAATACTCCCACTAAGTCTGACCTCCGTCATGGGGAGGAAGTTGCTGTGAATGATGATTTGAATCATGATACTGCTGTATGTATTTCTCCCAAGGAGAATGGCTTCATTTCAAACGGTTTGGATACCAAACACACAGAGGACCAAGGAGGTTCACCATCTGCTCCAATGGCAATAGCAACTAATGGTAGCATCATTGATGCATTAGATGGTCCAGACAGGGCGGAAGGACTACAGAGTGGACCCTTGATCAGCACTGATATAAGCGTCCCCTCTTTCGATGCAGATAAGGAAGGCCATTTGGAGGATAATCAAGCATCCCTTAAGCCAGGAACTGAAGGAAATGTTGAAGAGTCTTGTTCTCCTAGCAATGCATTAGCAGCAGATGCTGTTTGTGCGTCCCAAATGTCCGACATTGTTAGCGATGTAGCTCAGGCTTGTCAGGAGCCGAAGGATCCAAGCGATACGAGTACCGTTGTTCATGAAGAGAGACTATCTTTTAGTGCACCTGCACTTCGACCTTGCACTTCCCATATGAGCCAACCTGATGGTGGTGAAAATGATGTAGTCCTTCAAGATGTTAGGCCTCACTCAATAGAGACATCCTCTGTTGGCCATGCTGTTGGAGCTTCGGCTGAGGTGCAAGGTGAGTTAACCAAGATGCCTGCTTGTAATTCAATTTGCCTTGAGTTATTGGTGCAGGTTGACTGAATGCTTTTATTCTCTAGGTGATGAAAATGATGCAGCTGCTCTACCTAAAGATATCCAGGCAGATTTGAGGGAGTTAGAGGGTCAACTCAACAACGCCATTACTGACAATCAAATAGAAAATGTTACCCCTTCTGAGTTACCCGCACCAGAAAAGTTGCTCTCTGCACCAGACGGGATTAGTGACCAACCAAATGATTTGCAACTTACATCTACACCAGAGAAAGAAGCTCTAGCAGGGAGCAATGGAAATGTTGAGATGACACTTAATTCAGGAAAGAAGCGCAGTTTTACCGAGAGTACGTTAACCGTTCAGAGTTTGAATTCAGTTGAATCAGTGGGGTTGACTCTGTCCAAGAAAACTGCAGACTCCATTCCTGCTGACGATGATTTATTGTCTTCTATTTTAGGTATTGAAGTGGTTGCTTTCATTCTTGTATTAACAGGTTGTTTATGTATTCTATTATGTGTGGTCTCTGGACTTATCTGAGGCATTAATTGTGCATTTATTCTCTTTCCAGTAAGATGCAAGATTTTAAGTCTTTTACTCACACTTATGGCAAACTTTGTATAAAATATGTTATTAGCTGACTTGAACTTATCGTTGCTTCAGTTGGAAGAAGATCAACAACTTTGAAAATGAAGCCGACTCCACCTGGACCTGATGTCACATCTAAGAAACGTCTTAGGTCTGCACCCCGGGCTAGTGCCTCAAAGAGAAAGGTGCTGATGGATGACCCCATGGTCTTGCATGGCGAGTATGTCTTATTCTCTCTTTTCAATTTCATCCACCATTGCACATTAATTACTGGTCTCTGTTCATTCCATAAATGCAGTACATACATACATAAACGCCCAGTTGCTTCCAATTTTTTTTGGTCCTCATTCAGTTATTGTTTATCATTTACTTTTATTTCTTCGGCTCCACTGGTATAAGAGCATCTTTTACATCTATTTCTATGATGCTAATGCTTAATGTTCTGCTGTTGAATACTGTTAAAACATACTGCATGCTGCAACCAATTTTACTTGTAGTATTCTAATAAACTTGTTCTCATCTGAAGTACAATACGCCAACAATTGACAAGTACTGAAGACATCCGTCGTGTGCGGAAGAAAGCTCCTTGCACTCTCCCTGAAATTTCAATGATTGAGAGGCAATTCCTCGAAGATGAGATTTTCAGTCAACCCATATCGGCTGGTGAGTTCTTAGTGGTAGAAGTTTAGGATATCCTCATGCCTCGTTTTGCACATGAGACCTTCGTTTAAATGCATGCCTTGTTCCTATTTTGAGTTTCCACCTTATTTGATGCTGTCCTCACCTATATTATGCATGTTTGAAGAAATAAATATCACAAGTCTCCGAGTCAACGTCTTTGGTTCTTGAATGTCAATGTGCAAATGATCTTGGAGTTGCTTTAAAGATGGGGTTATCTGAGTTAGTTTTTATTATCTTTCAGGTATGTCGACAGAGCTAAATTGTCTGCACAGTGAAAAATATAACCTGGTTGGGATCACTGTTTCAGAGACTCATGAGAACAATATTTCTTTGGAAGCAGCTAAGGATATAGGAGCTCCTAGTAATAATATACCCAGTGTTATTGAAGAAAGTGGAATTCAAGAAAGTGTTGAACCTGTGGTTGTTGGAAATGGCGTGGAAGCTCAGCATGCCGAGACTCTCTCTCAGAATGAGAAGGGTGAGGACAAAGAGCATGATACCGATGTAGCTGAGCCTAAGACTACAGAACTGGAACCTTATGGCGAGTCTGCTCAAATGGATATTGACAAAGAATGTATTGCAGTCGTGGATTCAGCGAATGACTCAGTCCTTGGGGTGGATATGACATCTATAGTTGATACTGCTACTGGAGATATCCATAACATGCCAGTTGGCTTTGTTGATGATAAGGAACTAGACACTAATCCTGTTGAGGAGGAAGCTTCTGTATTGGGTGTAAGCAATCAGAAGGATGGTGCTACTGATGCTGCTGAGGAGGAAGCTTCTGTATTGGGTGTAAGCAATCAGAAGGATTGTGCTACTGATGTTGTTGAGGAGGAAGCTTCTGTATTGGGTGTAAGCAATCAGAAAGATGGTGCTACTGATGCTGTTGAGTTAGATGTAGGAAACCATATTTTAGTTGATCCTGAATTTAGAGCTGTTGGGGAATTTGTATCAGAGGAAACCAAAGGCGACCCACCAATTGAAACCGGAGCAAACTCTCAGACGGAGTGTTCTGTATGCGATTACCAAACTGAAAATGGAACTGGAGAAAGTAAGTTAGAGGTTGTGAATGATGTTGAAGGTTTATCTACAGAATTAGGTTCTGATGAGAACTTAGCCTCTAACCATCTGCTTGGTGAGGAGGAACACAACATTTCGAATTCAATAGAGCCTGATGTCGATATGCCAAATGCATCTGGCACCTTGGAATTGGATGCTGAAATTCCTCCCACTGATTATCCTCCATTGGAAGATCATGGGGTAAGTATTATGCTTGGTTGGTGGTTCTTCCTAAGTTCGCATGTAGTTCATATTGTGTTCATCGTTTTGTGGCCTAAAATATTTATTTGGCTGTGGTGCAGGATTTTGGAAATGTAGGCGTCGAAAACGATACAGGTTAGATTTTCCTACTTGTCAATATCCGATTAAGTAATTGTTTGATGTCTTTTTATTGGCATATTTTCCATACAAAGACATTTGTTGTATTAAAAAAGATTGGATTTTTAATACGAAATATCCCATTTGCTAGAAAATGATGCGCAAGTATCTTCTATTGCTTGATAGTTGATACTTGCCTTGTTTTTCAGATTTTTTGAATGTTGATGATGATGAGGTAGCTGAAGAGGATGATGAGTATGAGCCCTATTCCGAAGATACCCGTCTTCTTGAGAACAGTGGATGGTCTTCCCGAACCAGGTTTATATATATGCTTTATGATTGTTTACAATTTTGTGCAGGGACTGTTAATAAGTATTGTGTGACAATGTCCATCTCACAAATAGTCTTACACACGCCGTTTTATTAAAGCAATGACATTTTTGAAAACTTAATTGAGAAAATTTGAAACGATCTGTGACACATGTTTCAGTTCCCAGTATGTATTGCTTTATATCGTTCTCTAAACATACCTAATTTCACTGTAGAGCTGTGTCAAAGTATCTTCAAACAATGTTCGAAAATGAAGCTTCACAGGGAAGAAAGGTGCTTCCAATGGACAGGTTATTAGCCGGTAAAACCCGCAAAGAAGCATCGAGGATGTTTTTCGAAACCTTGGTAATGTCTATATCGGATTTTTTCAGCTTTTCTTTGATCAAGTAATGAGTCTGCCCATCCTGAAATAAATGTCTGATTAATTGTTATCGCTTCCAGGTCCTTAAAACCAGGGACTTCATCCAAGTCGAACAGGTGAAACCCTTTGACAACATTGATATAAAACCCAGACTAAAGCTCATGAAATCAAACTTCTGATCCCTTACATAGGACACTCAGGTAAAAGCTTGGCTGTTGGAAATTTCTTCTTCTTTTCGATTTATTTTTGTCTAGGGATGTTTCTCTTTTTTGCGTCTGTCTAGGTTGTGTAACTGGTAGTGTCAACACTGGTTTCGATGTATCTACATAGTTATCGTGGAAAGAAGTGTTGTAATGCAAATAATATGTATGTGTATATATTTTGTAAGATATTTACACTGGAGACAGCTTAATATATTCGTTCGACCATTATTTTCTTTGAAGCATAGTATGTAACCGATGGTTTCAAGAATGTGTTATTGAAAATTTGGTTTCTATTTCTATGATACGAGCAATGCTAGTAGGTGTGATCACCGGACATGTGACCCTCATAACCTACCAGATCTGTGGGTTCCGGTGACAGATTTCCTATACCGGCTGTTGGAAAAATGGTCGGTTTTCCATTGTTTGTGGCATCGGTTGGGGCCGGTTTTCACCAGATAAGACGAAATCGGTAAACATAGTCATAAAAATCACAGTTTTTAGTTGACTATAACACATTTACAAGGGTCTTATAGAAGGTTAATTTCGTCATTTTAAAAATTCAACCGGTCATATGGCAACTCTAGTCGTTTTTTTCGTTAGTCTTAACGATTTCAACTAAATGTACAACCAAAAAAATACATATGAACAACCCGACACAAAATAATCGTAACATTAACAATATTAATTCGACTAAATTATTGATAAAATCACTAATTAATATGAATCAACCATATATCAAAAATATATATATGAATCATCCATGTATATTCTTCGAGATTAGTACTCGAGGCATGTGCTAATTAGTAATTTCAATCTAATTCATTACTATTTAATATTTACAGAAAACACCCCGGAGTTTTATAAATTGCATATACATCCCTCCTCCTCCGCGCTACTTTATAACCTATTTGTTTTGCGCTCAGTTCAGAGTAGTCGAGTCTCTACCTCTCCCGAGAACCACCTCAAAGTCTTCGTCTTCGGCTTCCGAGAACACAAGAGGAATCAGGTACTGGATCATCTCGATTTGTGTCGTACCTTTTGTTTGGCTTCCGAGAAAATTCATGGAAAACGAAAGAGATTTTTAGGCTTTTTTTCCTTTTGCTCGTCACTTAATTTTTTCTTTCCGGTAAATGAATGGATTTCACTTTCGTTTACTGCTTAGTATTGTATCTGATTTCGAAATTTTCGATCTGCTTTCCTTTTCCATCGTTTTCTCTGGAATCATCAAACTGATATTTATTGGAAATGATTGCTTCTGGTTCGAGCCCTAGATGTTTGGTAATTTGGAAGTAGTATACAGTAAATCCACATTTTGTTGATTTAGTTTTTGTTTAGTGTTTGATACAGAAGAAACCTAGAGATGAGCGGAATAGGAGAGAAAGCTACTGCTACCACGAAGACCCCAGCTGATTTCCTCAAATCTATTCGAGGCCGACCTGTCGTTGTCAAGCTCAATTCTGGAGTTGATTACAGAGGTGAGCAGTTTGTTTATTTATGCATTTATTTGCAAATATTTGGTGAATGGGTTTGTCTTGGTTGCATTGGTTAGGCAATTTGAATTTCTATTTTTTTTTTTACAAATAGATGTGTTGAAGAACGTTTTGATTTCAATAATGTAATGCCTGCATTATGTAAACTAATATTGCTTGTTTTTTCGCAATAGTATATAGCTTGTTTAGAGTAAAGTAGGCAATGATATCAATGACATTGTAGATTCGGATTTCTTTATTAGACAATTGAAGTTATATGGAATGATTGTATATCAAAAGACTTGATAAAAACGACCCTTGCAAGGTTAGCGATTAGTATAGTTCATCATTTGTTTGGCTTCTATGTGGTGAGGTTGGCCAATGGATTGAAGTCTCCTTTGGTTGTGTGAAAGCTATTAGAATTTTATTCAGATAGTTTCTATATATTGAGAATAGCCAAACAAAAGAGAAATTTCAACTGGTAGAGGACACAAGACTTACTAACACATCGAGACAAGTAGGTTCATCAAGTCCTTTAAGAATCTGGGCACATGACTTATGAATTTACACCTGCTCTTGTAGGGTTGAACATTCAACTAGCCATGAAAGTGATAAGGTTGCTACTTAAGTACCTTGTAGAAACATGGATGCCAAGTTCCATAAGTTGGTTAGAGGTTTAGTTTGCAGGCTCTAATTACAATGCAGAGTCCTTATATCATCAATTGTGTACACCCGTGGGAAGTTTTGTAACCTTGGAGCGGGCATATTGATACAAACCTCAGTTACTTTTAATCTTAAATCGACCTAGGAAGCTATCAAAAGTGATAAGGTTTCTCTTTGGCCTTTGCAAACACTATTGCTATGCTACTTAAGTACCTTGTAGAAATATGGATGCCAAGTTCCATAAGCTGGCTAGAGTTTTAGTTTGTGGGCTCTAAATACAATGCAAAGTCCTAATTATATCATCAATTGCACGCACCATAGGGAAGCTTTGTAACCTTGAAGAGGGCATAGGGTATGCATTATTGACACAATACTCAGTAGCGTGTAAAGGCTTGAGCAACTTTTTAATCTTAAATCGTCCGAGGAAGCTATATTCTTTTTATCAGCGAGAAAACGGGAAATCCTACTTTAGCTTAATCTAATTCCTAACCTAACCTTCACCGGCATCTACTCCCAAGTAGATGTCCCACTGGGGTTCAAACCTTTGACCTCAAGGAGCTGAGAGCTCTCTGACCACCAGGCCAACCCAAGTGGCCTGTCCGAGGAAGCTATTGGAAGTTTTTTATCGCCACCTTATTCGTTTCAGTCTTATTTTAAAGTATTTGTTTGAACAGGTATTCTAGCTTGTCTGGATGGATATATGAATATAGCAATGGAGCAAACAGAAGAATATGTGAATGGGCAGCTGAAAAACAAATATGGTGACGCCTTTATTCGAGGCAACAATGGTGCGATTCCCTTTCTGTTCACTAAATTTGTGTATGCATACACATACACATACACACTCTCGACTTAGATTTGATAAAAAGAGTGACTATTGCTTCTTTTTATGCAGTTCTCTACATCAGTACGACAAAGAGAACAATTGCTGACGGTGCATAGCTTCATGACATGAATCAAAGAACTGGATCAGCTGGTACGGTTTGTCCTTCTCAAGATTTAGGCAGTTCCTTTTAGATTGTTATTGAAATCAAATACAGAACTGATGTGAAAGCTTGTACTTTGTAAACCCCTTGAACCTTTTGGCTGCATGTCTTTAGCAGCAGAGTAGACCTCTCTACATGTTTAGATTGTATTTTCATCTCCAGAATCTAAATATAGTAGACCTAATTTTACCTTTCGTCGTGTATGATCGAATCTTTATCATAGAACAGGTATTGCTTCTTTGAATTGTCTTGGTTGAGCCGTATTGCCTATAGATTTTCTAAAGGTCTATTTTGGTAGAAGTCTAGAGGGAAAGCGCAAATTTTATGCTCTAGACCTCTAAATACTGCTCAATTGATTAACTTTTCGCGAAGGTTTCAATTTTGAACTCAAAACAAATCGATGCTTTCGGAATATACCTGATATAAAAGAGGTTAAGGCCAATTCTGTCATTACAAAAAAGTGCCGTCATGCTTGTCAATGAGTTTCCAAATAAATTGTGTTTTTCATTAGATTACAAATCAACCAGCAAAAACATAACATTAGGATACGGACGCTAAAACTGAGTCTCGACCACCAAAACAATCTTCAAGGAAAATCTAGCACACTACCTCACCGTCTCAGAAAAATGAAACCTTTTCACTCACTGCTACATTCTTTCCCCACACTGATTACCATTTTACCGACGTTCTTGCCGGAAAACAATCCAACAAGAGCAGCGGGGCCACTTTCCAGCCCCTCGTTCATGTCCTCGACATAAACAATCTTCCCTTCCTTGTACAGGCAAGACACATCCTCCAAGAACCGTGGAAACAAGTGCAAGTAATCGCTCTGCAAGAATCCTCGCATTGTCACGCGCTTCGTTATGAGATTGTACAAGTTCCGAATCCCAGGAGAGTTGGAGAGGTCTTGTATGGACACCATTCCACATACTGCGATACGGCCATGAACGTTCATGTTGAGGAGTGCAGCATCAAGCATTTCGCCTCCCACATTGTCGAAGTATATGTCAATGCCTTGTGGGAAGTGCCTGATTCATATAATTATTTAACATGTAAGGGCAACAGCAACTGACCGAACTTAACACCATTGGGATAAATGGAGGATAAAACAAAGTAAAGGGCGCGGAAAGAAAACCCTTAAACTCGAGTAAAATTACATGAGAGATGTGTATATTCAGGTGTAGTTAACTGACATTTTTCCTTCTTTTAAGATTCATTACTTACCTTTTCAAGGCTGCATCAAGGTCAGGCTCTTCCTTGTAGTTGAAGGCGTCATCGAAACCAAACTTGTTTTTTCCCAAATCAACCTAACACAATGCATCATTCTTGTTATTTCCACTAAGCATTTCCATGGAAAACCCAATACAAAAAACAAAAATTACCTTTTGATCTGTGCCGGCACTTCCAACTACATGGCAGCCTTGCAACTTAGCAAGCTGACCTACGAGTTGTCCCACAGCTCCAGATGCAGCAGAGACAAAGACATGCTCTCCTTTCTTAGGAGAGCACACCTCGTGAAGTCCCGCATAAGCAGTGAAACCCGGCATACCTGTGAAATATATCAAAGTTAATTACATTTGCACCTAAGAGCACCTGTAATGTAGAACAAATGGGGGGTGAATTGTAAAAACGAATCAGCGAAAAATGTGAATCCGGGTGTTTTTGGTTAGTACGAAAGGTGATAATGTGTTATTGATAACCCCTCACCTTTAAGGGGTGTTTGTGGTAGCGAAAGGTCAAAAAGATATGTGAACAACGTTTTCCCCAAAAACTACACATAATAAGGCTCGTCAGTATATTGCAAGAAGTTTGGATAAATACCAAGAAGGCCCAGATGGTAGGAGAGAGGGATGCCATCATCTTGCTGAATTTTTCGAAGCTGCCAAGTTGTCTTGACCAAGGTGTATTCTTCCCAACCAGTTATCCCCGATACCAAGTCACCGGGCTTGAGATCTGGGTTATCAGAATCCAACACCCTCGAAACTCCAAATCCTTCAATGGCCTTCATCACAATACACCATTGCCAATTCGTAAGATCATGCATAACAATTCTCAAGAACTTTCTCTACCCCCTTGTTTATCTACTTTTTAAGGTGTCATCCAAATCCAACACCCTAGAATAATTGTAAGAAAAATACTCTGAACTTGTCTTTTTATTCAAAATTGTATAAAAATGATGGTATAGAAATAAATAACAAACAAAAAATCCAAATTTTCATCGCTTCATTTTCTTCCTCTTTGTACCGTACAAAGAGTAAGAAATTTAAGGGAGACGAAAATTCAGATTTTTTGTTCTTTAATTATTCTTATTTAAATCTTGAAGGGTAAAATTGTAAATTTATACAGAGTGCAACAAAAAGACAAGTTCGTGGAACTTTTTTGCAGTTATCAAAGAGAGGGCTACAAGTTGCAAAAAGTGAATACCTCAGGGTACTTTTTTGCACCTATCCCTATATGCAATGAAACCCAGAGAACAAACTTAAGAGAAATTCCAACCAACCAACTGTAATGGGAGAGATTCAGAGACATCTCATTGTTCAAGCTCATGTTGACAGAATGAATAGACTAGTATTCTAAACCTCAAGTGACATGCTTGTCTTGTGCAGTGAGAGGCTATGAACTCAAAAGGATCCTAAAAAAACATAAACGATCAATGGGTATTGTTTTAATTACCTGACCAGGGACGAAGGGGGGAATGTAAGAGCCATGGAAGTCGCGCATACGCCCCCTCATGTATGGATCACAAGAGAGGTAAAGATTCTTGACGAGGAATGCCCCTGATCCTTTCGGAGCCTTGAGCTCAATCGTACCGATCTTGAGTTCCATGTCGGTCTCCTTCGGATTTCCTTCCACATACCTTTTGAGTATCACTTGCTTGTTCTCTACTTGCACCACTTCCTCTCCTCCCATGGCTTCAGCTCAAACTCCAACCTGAAACAGAAGAGCAATGAAGTAGTTACATTTTCTGATGCAATAGTCAAAACGTTTGATGTTTTGATACCACAACTTGTTTGTCTCACCTACCCACTTTGTTAATACCATCCACATGTTGTGCCCCAGCCTCACCTACCTGCAATAATATCCACAAAACTGAACTCAATTATGTTTACTTATATAGTCTAATTATGCATATGACCATGATAATATCTCCAAGAATTTTATCCAGATTAATCAAGATTAGGTGTAACCCAGAAAAGTAATCTACAAAATACAGCACAAATTTGACAAAGCAAACTAACTAAATTTAGCATTAATTTTGCATAACCAAAGACAAAATAATGAACCATCAATCTGGCCAAGCAAGATTATCAAGGTCTTGCTAAAATTAAAAAAAAAATGCAAAGGGATAATTGCAACAAAGTACCCTGAACTTGTCTTTTTGTTGCAACTTGTATGAAAATGACAATGTTACCCTTACAACTTGTATTCAAAAATAAAAAGTAAAACAAAAGAAATCCAAATTTTCATATAGGGTAATTTTCTTCCCCTCTTTGTACAGTACAAAAGAGCAAGAAATTTAAGGATATGAAAATGTGGAATTTTTGTTCATTAATTATTATTTTTTAAATTTAAATTCCCAAGGGTAAAGTCATCATTATAAAACAAATTTATGCAAGGTGTACCAAAACGACAAGTTTATGGCACTTTTTTGCAATTATCAAAGAATAGGCTAAAAGTTGCAAAAAGTGAAAACATCAGGGTGCTTTTCTGCAATTATGCCTTACAATAATTGTGCAAAATGTATATGAAACATCAGATACTTCCATTGATAATGAAATGCCAGTAAAAAACAAAGCCTCTGATGTGATGATTCCATTCTCATCATCAACTAGAGAAACATTATTCAGAAACTGATTGTAAGCTAAGCAGCATCATCTAGTGAACAAGCATAGCATAAATAAGCTAAAGGCTAAAGCAACATTACTAGTGACGAAAATTAGCTAACTCAATGTCCTCTGGCAGCATAAGCAATGGATATTGCAGCAAAAATCGTTGTTGCAGAGGACACCAGAGTCCAGAAGCTCTTCTTCTTGTGTGCCTCTTCCACTGAGTTGCCAAGACTATCGAGTTTTCTGTTCAAATCATCCACCATTTTCTCTTTGTTACTGAAGGCCTTCTTGATCACTTCCAACTCAGCTAGATATGGCTGAAGCTTCCCTTCAGCAATACTTATATCTTCATTACTTTTGAGGTTGATCTTGGATTGACTAACCAATGTAGCAGTGTTCTTCAGCAACGCTAGTGCTTGCTCTGAGTTAGAGCTTAATGATTCCACTTTGAGCCTCATGCTATCGATGCATTGTTCAGCATGTGAAAGCTGCTTTGACAAAGAATCTTTCTCCACAGTTAACGAATCAGCGTGGGTTTCGATCTTGGTCTTCTCAGCTTGAAGCCTTTCATGTTCAGCCTTCATCTTCCCCAAGGCTTCAACATTTTCTTCGATTTTCTTATTCAGTTCTGCAACTTCTTCATTCAAGTCAGCTATCCTGTCACACTTCTCATTGAAGTTCTTTTTGAGATTCTCTGTCTCGTGGAGAGCCTTCTCGAGTGCATCGCTATGGTGGCTTAGCTCAGAGAAGAGTTGCTTATTCTTCTCTTCTTGGTTTGTATATAGATGTTGCAGAAGCGACAAATCATCACGAAGCTTGCTTGCCTCTTTGTGCAGGCTAGCTATCTCAATCTCCTGCATTGATTTAACCCCTTCAACATCGTTTTTCTCTCTACTCAATGCCTCAATTCTCCTCTCCAAAACTTCAGATTCGATCTTCATTCCCTCTAATTGTTCGATTAATGAACTCTTTTCACTTAGGAGACCATGAATCATTGACTCCTTACTGTTATTCTCTTCAACCAAAGCATTGATCTTCATTGCCATCTCTTTCTCCATCTCCACAGCCTCAACAGACTTCTTCTCGAACTCCCTAACCTTATCCTGCAAAAACCTCTCTTCCTTCTGCAACTCGGAAACAATCTCATCGAGATTCACCACATTGTTCCCAAGTTCAACAATCTTCCCCTGCTGCTCATGCTTCTCAGCCTCGACCCGACTCTTCTCCCTGGCAATTTCCTCAATCTCCGTCTTCAAATTCTCAATCAACTCAACCTTCTCCGCGAGATTCCTCTCGAGCAAATCCTTTTCCCTCGAAGCAGCATCGAGAGCCCTCTCTCTCACTTTCTTCTCCTCAATCAACGATTGATGCTCGTTTCTAAGCTTCACAAGCTCCTCACCAAAGCTCCTCTCCCTCTCCTCCATTTCTACTACTCTCTCCTTCAACCCATTAGCCTCCTTAACCCACAGATCAAGCTCGGACCTGACCTCATCCCTCTCCACACCCACACCACTAAGCACACTCCTCTGACTCTCGATCTCAGTAACAAGCTCACTCACCTTCTTCTCCAAAACCCCAACATGAAAAGCTCGATCCTCCTTCACAGTCTCGACCTCGGATCCAATTTCCTCCAACTGTGTAGCCACAAAATCAGACAAAACCCCCTTCTCCACCTCCAGCTTCGCAACCTCCTCCCCAGCCCGGCTCAGCTCCGCCTCCAATTCGGTTCTCGACCGAACAAGCTCCGCCTCCAGAGCCTCCTTCTCCTTCCCCAATGTCTCAACTTGAAGCCTCCACTTAGTGGTCTCCTTGAGAAGCATCACGTTGAGGCTGCTTCGAGGGAATTTCGCCGACGGTCTCGTCATCTGGGGAGATGACGAAGGTGAGTCCGCCGCCGATGGAGGACGGGTTCAGATTCCCGACGGAGAAAGAGAAGAAAGTGGAGAAGCTCGCTGGGAATTGGGTTCCTGGCTGCCGGAATCTGACGGGTCTGGTGTAGAGTACCCTGCTGGCGTCGGAATTGGGCACGACGAGGTCCTTGGTGAGCATGACGCTGTTGTTGTACATATGGGCATCGTCGAGCAGCGTCAAGCTGCTCAGTGTTTAGGTCCCGAAGTCGAATTCAATTTCTGAGGCTTACTCTTCCGAAATTTTCACCAAACATGTAATGAAAATTTAGCTTCTGCCGCACACACCAAAATGGACCAAACCCCTCTTATGCTCCCTTTGTGCCAACACAAAACCTAGTGGGCTTTGGGCTTAAGTTTGGTTAAATGGCCTTAGTACATGGTTTTTGGGCTTAAGTGAGAGCCCAACTCCATGAAGCCAAATTGAGCCCAAATAAAATGTCCAAATTTCCCACTTTCCGTCAACTTGACCGGCTTAATCGGAGCGGTCCTTACATAATTATTCCAAGATCGAAATAAAGAATTACAAATAGTTACTACTTTTGAAGTATATATGAATTACACTTTACATAAAACAAAAAATATAAATCCGACCTTCAATGTCATTTTCAGTCGAGACTTCAAATTTTGTACATGCACAAATAACAGTGAGAATAAAATAATATGATATTTTGGATATTTATACAACGATATCATTTTTTGAAATGCTATTTTTGTAAGTAGTGGACATTAATTTTTTAAAAAATTATCAAAAATATAATATTGTCGAGGAATCAGGAGTTTACTATTTTCTGGGGCCTTTAATATTGTCGAGGAATCGGGAGTTTAATATTGTCATACCTTACTACCAGAGCATCTCCAATGCTAGACTGTTGGTGTTGGCTATTCAAATAAAAAATATTGATATTTTCTATCAGCCATCAGCCTCCAATGGTAGGTTGTTCGTGTTGACTGTTCGTGTCATTTTCTTCACAATTTTCCAACCGTCGATGGTGAGCTTACCGCCAACGGATGCGTTGCTGACTGTTAGAGACTATTTAATTATTTTTTGATCTTTTTTCTTATTTTTGATTTCTCTCTCTTTCTTTTATTCCAATAGCCAGTACCAACATGCTAGCATTGAAGATGCTCTGCATGTGATCTTATATAGAATGTAATTAACCTCCTAAAAGGAATGGTTGTTTATAACATGTCAATGCTCACTAAAAATTCCAATTTGTATATACTTGGTGTGTGCAGCTCAAATCAACTATATGTTTTTAATCATAAATCGGTTTGTACAATACGTTGATTTCCATTTTAAACTCAAATGTTTGGAATTATATTATTGTATATATCTTAATAAGTTATGATATCAGTAAATTGAAAAGAAATGGCAAGGTGATGAAGTTTCTTTTTGTTGAGAAAAAGGATATGAGTTCGATTAGTCATGAACAATAAAAAAAACATACAACAAGGAAGAAACAATACAGTCTGGGGATAAGCCCGATACAATCCAAGATAATGGTCGGAGTCCCCTCTCGCAACTCGAGAAGGTGATCCGGCTCACATAAATGAGAAACTAGCAATTCTACAAACTGACGTCGAAACGGTGGGATACCAATGATACACGCTCTAACGCGACGCCAAGAGGCCAAATACCCGAAGAGGTGGTTGTCTTGGCTCGCGGGGGCAGAAGCAGTCACCCCAAGGAACATGGCCCTTCCAAATGGGGCCCGAAGTCGGTTGGGAGATGGAAAACACAAACCCCCCCAACCCTCATATCGCCTACCATAATTCCTGACGAGGCTGCTTGCAAGCTTTCGTTGATAAGAGTGATTGGGTCATGTCGGACTGGTCCTGTTCCGACAAAGTGTTATCCAGTTGGTGAAAGGTCCGCTTTCGCGATGGATGCAGATCAAGCGCGTCTTTGGTGCTTTCCCCTCGAAAAACGCTCCCCCGTGAGATCCACCGTGTCATAGAGTGCGTTGGGCGCAGCTCCTAGGATTCTATCTTGGGCATCTTGCTGACAGGGGAACATACCTCCCCTTTCTCCACTCGCATATGGATCCTGTGTTGAGTTGGTCGGTGAGCCGATCGTCGGGCCTAAGTAGCCCGTCTTTCTCGAGCCCTTCTATCTTTCCAGATGAAAGTGGATAGAAAATTCTCCTGATCAGGCGGGATGATAGGTGGAGTGATCTGCATGGGTGGGCGGCAAATATCCCGTTCCTTCCCCTTTCCCCAATTTTCGGTTATCACTCTCCGACGGGCTTTATCAGACGCATTTGATTTAGGCAGAATTGTACTTTTAACCAAAGGCATCCCCAAAATGGGAAGTCGGGCGAGTGACCACCGATCGAGCACCAGGGACACGCAGGAGAAGAAAACAAAAAAGGTACCACACGAGTACCTGTTAGAATGTTCGGTACAAATAGGGTTGAAATTGTTTATTTCCCATCAGTTGGCCCTCCAGTAGTAGAGAGTTTGGGGGGCTAAGCCAATCCCCATATTTGATCGTCCTCTGATCCACCCCAGTAGGGTATCTTTGCATTTACTATTATCGTGATCTAGACGGCCACACCGTTGAAAAAAAATCGGGAGGTTTTCATATTCGAATCGGACCGTGAGGGGGGCGAATTCTCG
This sequence comes from Erodium moschatum, assembly GCA_036897745.1. Classification (NCBI taxonomy): domain Eukaryota; kingdom Viridiplantae; phylum Streptophyta; class Magnoliopsida; order Geraniales; family Geraniaceae; genus Erodium; species Erodium moschatum. Next base: position 17,126 of record JAYMSV010000189.1, read on the forward strand.
TCAAGTTGTGGCATTAAACGACGTCGAAGGCATCTCGTGACGTTAAGAACCAGTCGGAGCCCAAGGAACGGGAACCAATACCTTTGCAAAGTTGAAGTTTCTGAGTCTCCTTTCCAAGTTTCGAGGCTCTGAAAGCCCTCATCTCAAGATTTCTAGCTTCAACAGGGATGTCATATACCCTTACCGACATACAGGTATGTTGGAAAGATAGGTGCTCCGATTGGGTGCGTGGAGGAAGGGGTGGTAAGAGTAGCACTGTCTCGTAAAAGGACCAAGGCTCTCGTGGCCTAATATCATCTAGGGAAGCTTGGATAGGAATTAAAACACCATAATCTTCTCCAAAAGTGGTTGGACCATCAGTTTCTTCGATTTCTAAACCTCTGGAATATCAGTACAAAATGTTGGGGGTCTTATACTTTTTCCTCCAAAAGACGGCTGGCTAGCGCAATCTTAAAGCGAGTATCGTCTACCCGTGGCACTGTGTTTTCCGGGCCTGCTCACCGTCTTCATCATATGCATCACGAGTGGTCTCGGAGACCGATACCGTTGTTAGATTCGCTTGGACCATCTCCAAATTAGAAGGATAAGGATGCATGATTGTGCTGGTACCTGGGAGGGAGTTGCGGAGGTGAGGTCTAGATAGTTCCTTCCACCAAAGCTCTCTTGCATGTTGTTGTAGAGGCCCGAAGTTGTAGGAAAGAGTCAAGTTGAGGCTTGGTGGAATTGTAACGACGGCGGTGGGAGTCGGTAGAAGAGGTGGCAAGTGTAAAATTGGGGTTGATGGTGTTGTGGAGCTTGGGGGTTCAAGATAAGCTTCCATCGGACTGAAAAAAAAACATGTTTGGGTAATAGGACGTTGGAGGCGAAGATGGAGATATGTAACAAGTAGAAAGGAAAGTTTGCTCCGATGAATCCTGATAACGGAGGAAAGAAGGAGAAGAAAAGAATGGGAATCACTGCCTTGAAAAGCAGACCGAGAAGACACGGCAGACATAGAACAGTTTGAAGAGTATACAAATGTTAAGTTTCTTGATTCTGCAATGTGAAAGAAGATAATTCTTCAAAGAGAGCTAAAGATGTGACTTTTGTCCAAAGGTATTGTATGTCCAAATGTTATGTGATAAAAATGAGGTCTCTTTCTTTTTGGAAAGAATAATTAATGAAAAATGAAAGAGACTTTTAGGCCGCCAAATAGGGGATCCTAAATTACAGTGGTCCTATGTTAATCTTGTACAACGTCTATATCTTGCTCCTACATTAATTGATATCTCGCTTTGATCATAAATGTTTGTATTATACTCCACAATATGATATGATGGTGCAGAATAAAAGTCATATATACACTGCAATCATTGATTCACTTGGCTCGCAACAGTGACATATCGAAGACCATCATCATGAAGCAACGGTGACATATCGAAGACCGTCCCTCGAAATCTATCGCGGCTTACGACAAAACACTGAGTGACACAGCCAACATAAATACTTGAGTCGTCATTTCAGTACCTTTGTCGTTCGGTGCATATTTTTGGATTTATGTGAAATCTCAAGGAAGACAACCGATATTATCAAAAGACCACCATCAAGTAGTAGTACGTTTTAGGTAAGACTGGATTCATTTTTGTAATTCAGTAACTGAAATCATAAATATATATTTATCCTACAACACTAAATACTTTCAGGTAATATACACCAGGCCTAATAAAAGAAACAGGACATATATATACAAGATGAACCTATCCGCCGCGTCGATCTCGATAGTCATTTGTTACATAAACTTACGAGCTGACCTATGCTGCTAGTCGACGGTCATGGCTTCTCTTCCAGAGTCACAAAAAATAGTATGAAGACACACACAGCTTCATCAAAAATAAGAAACGATTACAAACATGCTTGCTTCCAGGGAGCCACCCTAAACAGCAGCTCCAGCTCAGCCTCCGCCGCCTCGAAATATCCCTTCTCCGGCCTCTTCTTTTTCCCAAAGTAAAAGGGCTTCTTCCTAGGCGGCGGGGGGGGCTTCGACGCCGCCGGTATCCGGCACTCTCCTCGCTCCGGCGTTTTGAAACCCTCCTCCTCTTCTTCCATAGCCTCAAGTGACCGACCCCTTCTCTCCATCTTCACTAATTATTTCGATCTACTTGACAGGGTAGGCTCTGGTTTGTGTATATATATAGCTATTTATTTATTAATTATTTTGAAATGACTGGTTGTATGAGGCTTGTTCTGGAAGTTGCGGTGACTTGCGGTTCAGATGCTTACACGTAAGCGGAATTTGAGATCTACGTGTCGATATTCGGTGGAACCTTCGGGTACGTGGTCGGCAAGTGTTGGCGCGCCCAATCCTTTGTTGGAGAAGACGCGCGAAACCTCTCTTTTCCCATGTTTCATTATTTTGAAATTGCTCTTTTGATTTTCCTTATAAAGTATGCACTGATCTTTTGAGTTATAGTAAAAACTAATTTGGATTTTGATTGTTTCGTTACCTAGATTGTTTGGACGGATAATAAAGGACAAATCTATTAAAAATACTTCTTAAGTTCTTATCGTAAAAATTATGGTTAAATATATTTTGGTACCCTTATGTTCGGACACGGATAATAAGGTCACACATTTTAGGAACGACTATTTTGGTATCCTATTATTCGGTTCACGAATTTTTTGTGCAGTAAGGGTTAAAAAAATACCATAATTACATAAAATGACCATTTTACCCTTTTCAATATCAGACTAATAGACCTTATGAATTGAATGACGGTTTGGCCATCTCCATTATTAACTCTTTAAAAATTCATTAATATTTTAATTAATTCATAATAATAATCATTAATTCGATAAAAAATCCATTAATATTTTTTTGAATTCATAATAATAACCATTTATCAGTTCAAAAATCATTAATAAATTTATTTAATTTTTATTTTTTTTATTAATAATCATTTTCTTTAATTCCAATAATTAGTTTTCATTGAAATTCTTTAAAATTCTGAAAATCAGATTCAACACTCTGATTCAAAATCCTTAACCAAACAAAACAAGTATCAAAATTGAACGATCAGCCATATGATTCATCGATTCATGAACACCAGATTCAACAAGAATCGGAAACAGGATT
>JAYMSV010000190.1:0-20217 GCA_036897745.1 Erodium moschatum
GGCAGGGGTTGACGGGGCGGCGGCTTCTTTTGATGTATGTTTATGCTTGTTCTTGATTAGTTTGTTAAGTTACTTCCTAACTTGTAATAAAGATGCATTACCATTTTCAGTGATACATCCACATTAAATTGAATGAAAGAAAAAAAGTTGCTTCAACTGGTCTATGGAGTATGGACATAAAGAGTAGACATAAACAAGTTTTCTTTTTTGCATCCTTTTAAGCAAGTAGTGCAATAACTGGAAAACGAAATAAACTAGGTTTGGCTCATGCTTCAGTTTACTCACTCTTCCAGCAAAAAAATATGCAAGTTACTGTCACAGACATTGAAGATTTCAATTACTTGTGGACTATTCAATTTGTATAGTTACATGGTGAATTCTAAATGTTTCTTTGCAGTAGTTCCTGATATTGTAAAGTATTTCACTGGAGCTTACTCCATCCTCAGCAGTCACATGGCAAGACAAGACATTTTTACCATTTGTGATGGACCAAACATGTAGATCATGAACATCCCGAACTCCTTTGATAGTTGAGGCCAATTTCTAGCTTCGAAATGTCGATCTCGCTGGGTGTCCCTTCCATCAATATAACAAATATATTTCTAAGGATCGATATGGTAGTACTTAGAACGAGTACAGAGAACAAGACGGTGCAGATCAGATCTACCACCAACCAAGCCGGTTTGACCCATATGATGGCTCCCGCTATCATCACCCCCGCTGACTGAATCAGATCAGCAATGACATGCAAGTACACCCCGTGAAGATTTATGTTTAAAATTTTGGCCTCTCTGGGAGAGCTTAATACCAAATTATCACCTTCTTCAGCTGTAGTACATAGTTCCTCGTGGTGATGATCATGGTGGTGGTGGTGGTGGTGATCATGATCTCCGTCTTCATGGGCATGATGGCCGTGATTGTGACCAAACCAGGTTACCATGATCAAGTTGATAATGAAGCCAAGTGTTGCAGTTGCAAACATGACCTTTCCATTAACCTCTACATTTTTCTGGAGAATTCTGTTGACAGCTTCGTAGATTAAGAACCCGGAGATGAGCCAAGTGAGCTGCACAGATACAAGTGCACCCAAGACTTCAAGGCGAGTGAACCCGAAAGACTTGTATGGTGTTGCGTTCCAGCCTGAAGCCCATACACTAAAGAGAGACACTGAGAAGGCTGCAACATCAGTGAGAATGTGGGCTGCATCTGTGAGAACTGCAAGGCTGTTGGCTTTAATACCACCAACAATTTCTATTAGCATAGCAATTAGACAGAACGCAATCAGTACACATAGCTTCAGTGCTGATTTTGACCGTTCTTCTGACTCTAACTTGTTGGTTTTGTGCTCAGAGAAGCAACAAGCAAGATCAGAACATGACCGTTCAGGCACTAGACCACTAACTCCTTCAGACATCTCTGGCATCTCAATTTCATGGTGATGCTCTGCTCCTAAAATGGGGATCTCTTCATATTCCATCTGCTTGGGAATTTTGACAAATTAGTTGAAGGAAATAAGAAATTGAAACAAAGAGATCAACATTATATCACAACATGGTTTCAGGGAGTAAAAGGAACATAAAAGATTAGACATTCCTCAACGATACAATGTTGTTTAGATGCAAATTTAGTCTTTCTTTTAAAAGACACAAGAAACAACAATGCCACACAGAATACTTTACAATAACTCTCTTAATATTAGGCAACATTATTGGATGGAAAATAAACCAATCCACACTGGTAAGGAGGATCGCTTATTTCGCCTACCATGTTAAATCCAAAAGCTTATATTCAAGCGGATAGTCCAACTAGTATATGACATTGTAACTAAATCCACGTTCTTCCGAAGTGGGACACTTCAACAAGTTACAGTAGACTATTTTCACCACTCAGAAGTCAGAACCAATCATGACTAGTTGGGTTTTACTATGTTCTAATTACAAGCTTATCGACAGCACCCAACCTGAACCTTAACAGTGTGCCATGTTTAAATTATAAATAACGAAAGAACCATAGAAATGTTCTTATAGGTCCTTATAGTGATGTTATGGGTTTCTAACTTCCATAACTTCTGCCAACCTGCCTAGAATAACAATGACCGATACACTATAAGCATTGGTCTTGAGTTTTTCAATCGTTCAGACAATTGCAACACTGATAATATTGGTCATGCCTTGTCAACCTCTTCTAGTCCACCATAAATGCATGATCTAACCATAATGGCTACAAAATTTCAATTCAACTTTTATTAGAACTGGTTGCCCTTGTCTTACTGTTGAGGCCCCAACTGTTTCACCCCAATCAACTACCACCCACATAAGGATCAAGTGATAAAGAGTTTGTTTCTACATAAGAGGTCTTGAATTCGAACATTGGTATATAAAAGGATAGAAAAAAGATACCCAAATAACCTAAATTCACAAATTCTCAAAACACATGGGAATGGGAACAGGACAGCATCACCAAATTGTCAATTATGGCAACCACATAAGAACAACAAAAACACTGTATTTACAATAAACAAAGTCAACAAATCTGAATCATAATCAGGACAAAGCATAGACGAAGCTCCAAACACAAAGCACAGAGTATGAAATGAAGATTGAGTTAGGGCAATCCATTCACCTGAGAAGAAGGAGAAGCAGAGGAGAATTGGTTGGTCCGTCGGGAAGCTAGGGTTGGGAGAGAATCTCAACAAAAGAGAAGGAGAGATTGGGGAGGGATCAAAGGAAATGGGCGCATCAGAATTAGAGGAATAAAATAAAAGAATCAAAATATGGAAAGCGACAAGCACACCACCTCTCATTTCTCCTCTCTGCTGGATCAAATCAATGCCTGCTTGCCGGCACCACCAGTTTCTGATAATAAAGCTCTCTCTTTTTGGTAAGGGTAAATATGGATACTAACCTATTTTAATTTTCACTTTATGATGGATTCTAAATGATTTTGGGAAGATTCGAAACATCCCTTGATTTCAGCAGACACAAATTACATGGATTATGGGAATAAGTATTTTTTATTTATACATTATATTGTGGATCTTAGTTTTGATGGTGTGCTTATTGCCTACTAAATATGGATTTTAATATGGATCTTATATCAATATCTAATCTTCAACTCCAGCAAAGTTTTATAATACATAATTATGTATATAGTATCGTTTAAATAATTTGGTCGCGTTCATATGGTCGTTATTTTACATCGAGTAATGTCAACAATTATCAATATTGTCAATGTTGGTGAGTATGGAGCAAGTGGAGCACTTTGACGGAGTGGTGTCGAAAATCAAATTTGGACCATCAAAGCATAATGGAGCATGAAAGTGAGCACAATGGTTGTCTCTTGCCTATTTTAGTGTCACTGATTGGGGATTGAAGGGTTGTTTCTTTTCTACAGTGATACATTTTATTTGTATGTTAGGTGAAAATAAGTTGGCCGGATTTCAACTTGATTTTGTAAGGGTGAGCGTGTATTCATATGATATCGTCTTTTTTATTGGAACGAAAAGATGAATGTTATTCTAATACACCACTCATACATACTCCTAAACAGTGTATTCACTGATATTCGAACTTATAATCTTAAAGAGGTGTGAGACCATGAAAAATTATTTATCATTGGACTATCGTTCGTCTATACTGATTTTTGAAATTATTTATCGAGTTTATCGAGTCATTCAGAATGTGTTGTAGTGGCTTGTCTATTAGCTTGCTTATTAACTCGTCTATTTTAAATTTTCAGATCAATATAGAGAACAAATTATCGCAAACATTTGTTTAGCGGATGGAAATTAGAACGAAGATAACGTTAGTTTCATAAAGTTGATTCATAGAAAAATGAAAGTTACGTGGAGTAAATGCGATGTACATTGCATGAAGTGTATGCAAATTAAACGACCTAAAAATAAACATAGGAATTTACTTCTACCTATCACTTCGATTCGTCTTTCACCATCCTTCATTAATATTGTTTGGTGAATGACCGAAGGAATTCCTGAAAGTATATTTATTTGATCGTCTCAAACATTTTATCACTGAAATGTTCACTATTCGGAATTATCCACATCTCATATACATGTGTTGAAGTGCTTGATTCCATTTTTTTCGAGGGTCTCTAACTTGTTATCGGTTCAGAGTGGAGCATACTCTCGAGAGTGTCGACTAGGAATTCTAAATGCACATACTCATCGGTCTTCATTGCAACTCCACAAATAACTCCACAAACCTCCGTTCTTTTTCGACGGGTATTGTTTTTTCGCCGCGGGTTTGAAGAACAGAAAGCAGTAATTTGATAAAAAGCTTGAGAGTTCTGAATTAGGGAAGAGGAATGTAAAATAAGATATGATGAAAACGGAATTTCTGGAAATTTAAAAGAAAATGTAGTCATTGTCATTCTGTTCGTTGCGTTGTAGCCGTTGTACTGTTTATTCTTCTTTAGATTTTAGGTCACATGTGACAACCTTCTTGTCATAACACGTGAATTATTCATCGAACTAATAAGTTTGTTTCAATGAATCGATAAATTATTACAACGTAAATAACTGATTTTGGCTTATTCGTATGCATGCGGCGAGTCGATTGACGAGGAAAACAACATCCATTACATTGCTTGCAATAACTAAGACAATGTAAATCTTAATCAACAAAATGAATTTTGTTTAGGAAACAACGAAGAGAACAAATCATTTTCTAAAAGGCTTAAAAATGAAGGGCTAGGATGAAAGTAAAACATTACGAACTCATCGGTTCCGACGAATTAGATTAATAGAATCAGACGGCTCCGTCACATCGGAGTTGCAGCCCCGGCTTCTCCTCCCCCTCCGCCACCATCATTATTGTATGTCTTATTATTAACGCGCATATATTCATATATAAAGTGTATTGGAAAAAAAAAAAATCAGCCATAGTCGCCTATACACAGAACCCACTAACCCATCTCGACTTTCAAAATTATAAAATCCCCAAATTGTGATTTTGAGAAAAATATCAATTACTTCAGTTTGACAAAGACACGAAGAAGAGAAGAGGAAGAGGCGAGGAGGAGGAGGAGAAAGGAGAGTTTTTTTTTTCCGTCTGTTCCGTTCCCAAGAGAGTGGTCGCGTTATTGGGTTGTTCAGATTTTCTTTGTGGGTTTTGTTGGTGGCTAGATCTATAGAGAGAGAGAGAGACTTGAATGGCACAACAAGGGCAGGCGTCTATCGATCCTGCCGTGCTCGATGACATTATCAATCGGCTTTTGGAGTTCCGTCAGAACAGGCCGGTGAAGCAGGTGCAGCTCAGTGAGAATGAGATCCGCCAGCTCTGCGCGGCGGGTAGAGAAATCTTCCTTCAACAGCCCAACCTTCTTGAGCTCGAGGCCCCCATTAAGATCTGTGGTTCGTTTTTCTTTCCACGATGTGTTACTGTTGGGGGTTGACTGAATTGGTTTTGTTTTTTGTTTTGTGATTGGTATTTCCTATGTTGTTTTTTTTGGATTAATGGGTTGTGGGTTTTCATTGAATGTCTGGGATGCTTAATATTGCAATCAAAGCTTTTGATATAGTGTATCATAGGGAAGCTGAGGAATATGCTTTTCTGCATGAAATGTGTTTTTTTTTATGCTTGGGTAGAGATTTTGTAGAGTTGAATGCCATGGGATTTGGTGTAGCATGATAGGCAGAGCTAAAGTTGATGTAATTGAGGGGAGAATTCAATGGTTGGATGACATATATGGTGTTGAATGCTTATGTTAAGGCATTTGCGAGTCCTAAGAACCAGAGATATATGTTACACTCTTGTTTGTCATTTCTCTTTTATCCAACTAAACTTTTGGGGGTTGCTTAGATTGATTTTTATCATTGGTTCAACTTGCTCTATTGTACCTACAAGCTTTTTTATTTTATGTTTATATTAAATTGCGTATAGCATTTGTATATAGTGAGTGTGCAATTCCACAATTGTGTTTCGGTGTTTTGTTTAACTCGGTGTGAAATTCATTAGTTTCTCTTTTTCAATCAATGCATCATCTTAGGCTTTAATTTATCCACAATATATTACTTGAAAAGAGAAGTAAATGACATTATTCCTTCTTCATGTTTGAGTTTGGTGCACTGTAATGTTGATAGTGGACATAGCATCTATCATGACAATTGCCAGTTTGGTTCCCCGGGAATGTTGGGATGTGTGATTGGTTTCTAAAGAGACCTGGGTTTCAGTATTTTTTTTTATATATATTCGATGTGTCATCTGCTTATGAGACGGGAAAGAGGTTGATATCTTCAATTTGAGTTTGGAGGTCATTGATATTATTATATTTTCTTCCATCAGACTGCTTGCACATTACTTGCTCCTATCTTGCAATTTGCTACTGTTTTTTTTGTCTGAATTCTACCTAATAATTCTTTTGCTGAAAAAGTTAGAAACTTCTGATGATAATTTCTGCTGATAACTTTATGTTATAATTTTCCTGCATGCTTTATTAGTAATTCTTAAATTCTCTTGTCTTTAACTGCTATGTTCTGATTTTCTGGATTTACAGGTGACATTCATGGGCAATATGGTGATCTTTTAAGGCTTTTCGAATATGGAGGATTTCCTCCTCAAGCCAATTATTTGTTTCTAGGGGACTATGTTGACCGTGGCAAGCAAAGTTTGGAAACAATTTGCCTTCTTCTAGCCTATAAAATCAAATACCCTGAAAACTTTTTTCTTTTAAGAGGAAATCATGAATGTGCTTCTATTAATCGGATTTATGGGTTTTATGATGAATGTAAACGGCGGTTCAATGGAAGGATCTGGAGAACTTTTACTGATTGTTTCAACTGTCTTCCTGTGGCTGCTCTCATAGATGACAAAATATTGTGCATGCACGGTGGCCTTTCCCCTGATCTAGCTCATTTGGATCAGATCAGGAACTTACCACGACCTACTGATGTTCCAGATTCTGGATTACTATGTGATTTACTTTGGTCTGATCCTAGTAGAGATGTCAAAGGTTGGGGAATGAATGACCGTGGAGTCTCCTACACATTTGGTCCAGATAAGGTATCTGAGTTCTTAACAAAGCAAGATATGGATCTTATTTGCCGGGCCCACCAGGTTAGTGACATTCCCTTCATTGTTCTGTTAATTTCTATCATCAAAAACTTACTGAGATGCTTCATTCTCCAGGTTGTTGAGGATGGCTATGAATTTTTCGCTGACAGACAGCTTGTTACAATATTCTCTGCTCCCAACTACTGTGGTGAATTTGACAATGCTGGTGCAATGATGAGCGTTGATGAGAGCTTAATGTGCTCTTTTCAAATTCTAAAGCCAGCTGATAAAAAACCCAAGTTCTTGTAAACAATGCTTGATGGTTCTCACATCAATTTCTATGGTTAGTCTTATCTCAGTTCTATTTTCCTTATACTTGGGTACTATCAATTCTTCAGATATGACTGGCAATACAGTAGCTATTCCTTTTTAAATTATAATGTAGGGTAAATTGTTCATAACTACCTTTATGAATCTCCCACTAACACATGACCCCATTGTAAATTTCCACGAACACATAACCTCATAGTAATTTTTCCAGATACATAACTACCCTTATGAATTTTCACGTGTCTTCAATGTACAAAATAGACGGAAACCATTGAAATTTTCATTAGTTGTCATCACATGACTTACACGTGAGTGTAAATTTCAAAATATCTATAACTACTCAATTCTTTACCCTTCAGATTTCAGTGTGATTTCGTTCTCGGAATTCTTCATGGAATCATATTGAAATCGAAAGATTAAATCACGGTGATGAATTGCTTGGGGATATTATAAAATTTTAAACTCACGTGACCAAAGAAATCATTTTTTTTGGTTAGATTCCGTCTATTTTGTACGACGGTGGCACATGAAAATCATAAGGGTAGTCATGTCTATGTGGAAAACTTACCACGGGGTTATGTGTTTGTGGAAATTTACAATGGTGGCATGTTTTGGATAATTCATAAAAGTAGTTATGTGCAATTAACCCTATAATATATATGTGGATGTACCTTGACCTTCTAATGAAACAGTGCTTCACATCCATTTGAGGAGGCCCGCACAGAAATTCCATAGATATTTTAATGGAGTTTTAATAGACTAAATGCAAGAAACATTATATCACGAAAAAGAATTCTCTGAAGAAATACTACCTGAAATGAATATTGTCTGTTATTACTAAGCTTCAACTGCTTTTCTTAAAGAAGTTATCACCATTTGAAGCTTTATTGTGCGGTTGTATCTAGGTTTGTACTCTATAACTGGTATAGTTCAAATTTGTGTGCTTGAGAAGCTGAGGTACATATTGGTAAGGGTTTTTAAGACAAAAAAAGCAATTTATAGGCATCTGACCATTCTGCTCTCGATCCCATGAACCATTTAAAAAAAAAGATTATTCAACACTTCTATGCACTGGGCAAGCCTGTCATTTCACAACATTATGGTCCATCAAAGGGAATTTGATCATTCTGTTGCATGCCCCATGAGGCGGTGAACATAGGTAGTTATCGGTGAATCGCCTTATGTTTGGTTGGCATAAAGAACATGTGAACAACATATATTTCTACGTATTTGCCACTTCTCTACCTTAAAAATTGAATTATATTCCTGAATTTTATCTCTGTAACATTAAATTCCAGAGCACTCTAAAACTAGTTTTGAATATGGAAATTTAAGTTGCTGATGTTGAAACCTCTCTTGCAGAATCTGCCATGTGGTGGTTTTTGGAAAGAGGGAAGGCTACAACTTACAAGGCAGCTCCTCCAAAGTTCACAGTTACTTGTTGGAGAGTAGAGAGTTTAAATACAATTGTTTCTGAATTCTCATGGAAATGATTATGTTTGTCTTGTAAATACAATTGGTTCTGTAAATGACTACAATTGCAGAATATCAACTGTGGATCATCATCCCATTTCTATGCCACTTTCTTTCATCACAATTTACCTACCGATATATTGCTAATGTTTTAGATTTTGTTATTTAGGCTTTAAATATAGTATTTTATTCTCTGAAGTAAACATGAGCTATACTTTTTACATCTCAATCTAAAATATAATTCAGAATGCCACTAAACATGATATTTGGGATAGGGCATCAATCTCATTTGTCATGTTTTACTTATGTTTCATATTTTACTAGCTAAATTGAAAACACATTATTTTAGTTTTTCTCTCAAGTAAAAATAAACATAGGACTTTTTTGTTTACTTTTTAATTTTTACATTCTAGAAATGTGAAATCCCTAATAATCTCCATCAAACATGATATTTTTCAAAATAAACATTATTGGCCATATATTAAAAAATATTTAAGATTTTTTTTATGTACATCATGATATGAATATAAATTCTAATTCTGTACTTTTCTTCGGGCTATTAGTTTGTTATTGGGCTTATACCTTCCAAAGAAATTGGTGGATCGCTTGTGGATCTTTCAAATAAACGGGCCTATGGTATAGAAGCCCACAGAGCCTATCATCCGAGTATCGGCACGCCAAATCCGATATATCGGCCTTTGTGATTCGGTCCCGGATACAAAACAGCGAGTTCTTTCTCATTCCTCTTGCATTCAGTATTCGGTCGGATCGGACAAGAACCCTAAACCGGAGCTCTCTTTTTTCCTTGAAGAAGAATGTTTTTCCACATAGTGTTGGAGCGGAACATGCAGCTCCATCCTCGCCACTTCGGCCGGAACCTCCGCGAGAATCTCGTCTCTAAGCTCATGAAAGATGTCGAGGGCACTTGCAGGTTACTCTCCGATGTTTTGATACGATTCAGTCAAATTTAAGTTCAAATTGGAATTCCAATGTGCTAGATTGTTGAATAGGAGTATGTAAACGTTTTGGAATTATTATAAAGGACACGAGACAACTGAATTTGATTTTTTGTTTTTATGAATTTTGATTGTTGGAGAAGAAAAGATGGGATTTTGAGTAATTGGGGGTGCAATTGGCTGGCCAATGAGAGTCCTAATTTGAATACCCCTAATTTTTGGTGCTTGAAAAAATTATTGGATTAATAACCAGACATTGAAATTTAGATTTGGATTTCAAATTAGTTCACTTGCATAATTTAGTCTAAAATTTCAAAATTAGTCTAGCATGGAAGATACTTGCCATTGCCAACTAAAGGTGCACTTCAAAGCCTTACCATGATAGATTGATTTTTATTATTGAGAGATCATCTTGTCATAAATGTATTAGCCTTTTTGTTTTTCCTCGCTCACTTCCTGCATGATACATCTGTAACTTGACCAGGGGCGTACATTTGATTGATAAAGCAAGAAATTTGAATTTCTGGGGGTTCAGAATTATTAATATGCCTATTCCTTATGCTTCAGTGGTCGACATGGATTTGTGGTGGCCATTACGGGTATAGAAAATGTAGGGAAAGGATTAATACGTGATGGCACGGGGTTTGTGACATTTCCAGTGAAATACCAGTGTGTTGTATTCCGCCCGTTCAAAGGGGAGATATTAGAAGCAGTTGTAACCATGGTAAACAAGGTAAACTTATGATATTCCTTTAGCTTTCAAGTGATTAATTCAATATCTTGACTGTGTAAGGAATTCTGATAATCTATTTACTACGTATTGAATGCTTCCAGATGGGATTTTTTGCGGAAGCTGGGCCCGTTCAAATTTTTGTTTCGAACCATGTGAGTTCTTATTCTACCATTTTTGTTTCTGCACTGTAGTATTGGTTACTAAATGATCCTCTCTTTAATGCAAGAAGGTTGGAAGAGAAACAAAGAAGATTGGATTAGATTTGTACTGTCTTTTGGGGTAATGTAGTTTGCCTTTTTTGTTGGGTATAATTTCAGGAAAGGGAACCCTCAAATTTCAGCCGAGTTTGTTGTTATTATGCTGTTGACTGTTTATTTGTAAATTTCCAGGACATTTCAGTAATCTTGAGAACCTTATAATTTTACATTGTTGGTCATACCGGGTGCTTGCTTGATTTCTTTTTTCTCATCCTCCATGTGTAATATTACTTTTTTGGTGCTGTGAACATGGAGAATGAGTATTCATGTGAATGGCTCAGTGTGATCTTCATCTGGTTCATGGATTCTTCCCCAATTGATTGGGAAAATTGCTAAGTTGCTGTGGTGCTGTGAATATCTGCTGAATTTCTGATAATCCCTACCCTAATCTTTTATTCTAGTTGATACCCGACGACATGGAGTTCCAGTCTGGTGACATGCCGAATTACACAACTTCTGATAGTTCTGTATGTTTTGTTTCCAACTCTACTTTTTTTTTTCTGTTGTCTCCCAAAGTTGTTTCTTGGAGTGATCAGATATGTCATATGTGTGAAATTGATCTCTTGGTCTTGTTACAGGTTAAGATTCAAAAAGACAGCGAAGTGCGATTGAAGATAATAGGGACTCGTGTAGATGCTACAGAAATTGTATGTCATGCATTTATCATAACTATGCCAACATGTTCATTCCCAAGTCTTAACTACTATTTATGTTGTAGCGTTCAAAAGCTTGAGCATGATGGACTAAGTTAACGAAATTCGATATAAGGTTATTGAAATAGGGGAATAATGTTATCACCAAGAGTATATTGCTCCTGTTACCTTTTTTGTTCCATAATTTTGAGACCATCTGATCACTTGCTTATTTCAGCAGTGCATTATGTGCCTTCTAGTAGGGGTTTTGAAGGTTTGGTTGGCATATGACTTGAGTCGTTCTCTTAATTTCATACTGATTATAACTTTCATTCATTCATCACTAATTTCGTTTTTAATACTTTCGAATCTGTTGGCATATCGCCACTATTACCTTCGAATCTGTTGCATCTCATTATGCACCTCATAAGAAGGATCTTGTTGTGTTCTAGTTTGGTAATTTTCTTTGGTTTTGCATCCATTTGAATCTTGATGTTAAATAAATTGAGCCACATGGTATCAAGATCAATACATGTTAAATATGATGTCGCATTTGTAGTGGCAATTAAATTCTAAACTGCAAGGACCCTCTGTACCCTGGAGGTTGGAAACTTGAATGGGTGCGACTAAAAGTCTATTATGGTGACAAATTTTGGAATTGTAGCTCGTCAACTGTTGTTGTTCATGTGATGTTGTTGCCTTTTTTGCAGTTCTGCATTGGCACCATTAAAGATGATTTCTTGGGTGTGATAAACGATCCTACTGGAGCTTAGTCAGCGACCTCTTTTACGGTGTAATAGTGTTCTATAGTTTCAGGAGATACGACTGTTTCTAACACATGAGTTGTAATGCATTATCAAACATGAGTCATTATTTGTAATGAAGCTATTGTTCAATGATCTGAGAATGATGGGCTTTTATTTCTCTTTGAAGAAGTTGTGTTTTACTGGTAAATCATTGAGTGTGAATTAAAGGTTTTGGCATTATCATGTTGACTTGTACTTGATTCTGATATGAATATGAATCAGTGAACAAAAAAAAAATGCCCAATTGGTTGATTCCCATATTTTCTCTTGTTGAATACTCATCCATGCTGTATGAGTATTCAGACCTTGATGATGGCTCTGACTCAGAATTGGTTGGTGTAAAGCTTCCATCAGCTAGTGTAGATGTTCCAAGCTGTTAAGGAATGAAGATCCTCTCAACATCCGCTCAGAAATGACTTCAATTCTGTAGTATCAGATGATGAAAGGATGGGGTGCCGATCTTCAGAAAGGAATATAGTGAAGTTTGGAAACTTTATAGAGGGACTTGGGGTTAACTGATCTTACTCTTCACGTTGGAAAATTTACCTGGTTTGGTTTTGGCTCGAAAGCTTCGTGTTTGGATCAATTTCTAATCAATTCAGGAGTGCTATCTGAATCTGGTCATTTGCACCAACTATGCTTGCCTAGACCCTTTAAGTTCATTAATGTGTGGTTGGAAGACAAGAGATTTCTTCCTGCACTTCAGAATTTTTGGGTGGCAATTGTGGTTAAGGGAGATCCACATTATACTCTGGTTAAAATTAAAGTTGCTGAAGAAAGGTTTAAAGGACTGGAATGCCAATGTATTTGGTTTCTTGGAATGGAATAGAAGATTTGAAATCCTCCATAGCAAGTTTGGACAGTCTGGTGGAAATGAGGGTTTCATCTCCCTCAGAATCTTGTGAGAGGAGCTTTCTAAATGCTACTTTAATTCTTAACAGCAAGCTTTTGGCCAATCTATGCTGCCAAAAGGTCAGAGCAGTATGGCTTAAATAAAGAGACAGGTGCTCTAAATTCTATCACATTGTTGCAAGTTATGAGGCTTCTAGAAAAAGAATTGTTCAAATAACATCTGGAGACAAAGTGTTGGTGGATCCTAAAGAAATTAAGGATTTTGCAGCCTCCCGTTTTGGTCAAAGCTTTTCTGATCCTCCTCATGTTGCAATGTCCAAGCTGCTTATTTAGAGAGACCTTTTTATGAAGAAGAAGAGGTAGTTGAAGCCTTGAAAGCCTACAATGGGGAGAAATATCCAGGCCCTGATGTTATTCTCTAAAGTTTTATCAGTAAGCTTGAACAATCATTAAAAAGGACATTATGAGCTTTATGAACTGTTTTCATAAAACTGGTCTTTTGGAAAAGGGATTGATTTTTTCTTTCTTCACCCTCATCCCAAAAATAGACTCTATAATCTTTTGATGAATATAGGCCAATGAGCTTAGTTGTGGTCCTTACCAAATTATTAGCTTTAAGATTAAAGTCTTTAAGTGACTCTCCGGTTAATGATGCGCAACCTGGTTTTATAAGAGAAAGGCATATCATGGATGTCATTCTTATTGCTACTAAAATGGGGCATTCTATCAGGAAAACTAAGGAGCAGGTGATAATTTGTAAAGAGGACTTTCAAAAGTTTTATGATAAATTTCGTTCGGATTATATCATGAGGTTCTTGAAGAAGATGGGATTTGATGACAAATGGAGGTCCTGGGTTTTGCAGCTTCTATCTCTGTATTGATTAATGGAGCTCTGAGTCCAGACTTCAAAATTCAAAGGCCTAAGACAGGGTTGTTATTGTTTGTTGCAGAAGGTCTACATCAACTGTTGGAAGCTGGAAAAAAATTTGGGTGTCTCTTGAGGAAAGTCTAGACCGAAGATCTCACATCTACAATTTGCAGATGATACACTCATAATTATTAAAGGTTCTTCAATTCAAGTAGAAAATTTAAGAAACTCTTGTTATGTTTTCAATTCTGTTCAGGTCTCAAAATGAACTTTTAGAAGTCCAAAATCCATGTTGTAAATGCACCTAAAGAAATAGAGGAAGAAATTGTAGCAATGATTGGTTACTCAAAACGCTCATAACCAATGAATTATCATGATTTTTAGTTCAAAAAGATTGAAGACTTGGGAGCCTGTAGCCATTAGCAAGCAAAACTCAACTCTCTAGGAGGACTGAATTACTCTTATAAAGTCAACCCTCTCTGCACTCTCTTTGTATGATATGTCACTATTCAAAGTACCAAAAGGAGTTATCAAAGAATTGGAATGGAGATCTCAGCACTATGAATCTGGCATTGCTTGCTAAGTGATGGTGGATATGGAAGTAGACGAAAATTCATCTCCTTTTCTTTTCTTTAATTAATAGGGATCGGAATTTATAAAAATATGGCTGATACAAAAACAGCTGAAGATATGACTTTTCCTGAACCGAAGGCCATCATAGTCTGATTACTATCAAAGGCAAAAACTTGAACCAGATTATATTATACAGTAAGAGAAACAAATTCATAGAATGGTACAAACTCACGTAACTATTTTCATAGGGTGGTACTTGAGTATATGAGTTCAGCACGAGAGCTACAATATGACACTAGAATACCTAGTCTTTGGAACCTAATCTTAATCATCATAGATAACGACTTCAGTACAGTATACTGCAACCAAAACTGGACGCCTTCACTGCACAGTCACTGACCCATCCTGCTTCATTTTGATGAGTTTGTTTTCAATATCCCGTAGCACGGGTTTATACCTGAAATTTTTTAATGGCAAGATATTACAAGTGGTATAAAATTTGTCCAAATGAAACCCCAGAGAAAGAGAGAGTTATTACAGGCGTGTAAGACCATTATATGTTTGGGTCACTTGTTGAAGTCGAGCTGATAGCTGCATGACCTCAGCAGATAGTGCCTCTGCTCTGCTCTCTTCCCTTGCAAGTTTTTCCTATAATAGGAACATAGAAGGGGGAAAGAAACCAAAAGGATAGGAGGGGACTGGTTAGAAATTGCCTAATAATTACATGTACATGTACTAAATACACTAATTAGGCAATTAACAGTCATGCTAAACAGATTACCATCTCACATCCACATGAGCTCACCTTAAGGGAAATAAGTTCAGGGGCATGTGCAAGTGAACCAGACTCTTTCAGCTGTTCATGTGATCCCAACATGACTTGAGCTTGCTCTGTCCTCAATCTGTCCAAAACTACACGGAGTTCTTCATTTTGTTTGAGACAATCTTTCACCTGAGCAGTAACAAAACAAGGTTAATTCCCACATTAGTTTACCATTGACCAAACCTTAACCTTACAGCCTATTGGTTGTCACAATGGGATAACACTTTTTACCATCAGAACCACGAGGAACGGAATGAGTTGGCTAAGGGTGAGGGCTGAAAATAGGATTGCTTATGAATAATTTAAGGATAAATGTGTGGTTTCACTTGGTGCATGTATAAATTAACATTGTGTTTGGTAACTAGCTTTTTATTTGAAATTCATTATTTCAGCCCTAGCATATGAAATATTAGAATTCAAATCCAATTCTAGTGTATGTGAAACCATATTATCACAAATGATAGGGTTGGAGCTTCCACTTGAAATTTTATGTTTTAGTCATGCTTTGAATTAATTCGACAGAAATCCCCATTACTATTCTTCGGACACCCAAACATTGGATTTGGCTCAAATCTAGCATTTCAAATGAAATCCTAATTCCCAAAAAAGCCATAAGGGAGATAATGCAAACCATACAGTCCATGAACATTGTTTAAATTTTACCAACTGAAAACAAAACTAATTGCTAATTTGAGTATCTATTAATATTGTCCGTAATCACAAATTGATTTGATGGATATAACCTATAGTTTGTTCACAATTTTCTATTTTCTTCTACTGCCTCAACACTATGCTTAGACAATGGGCTTCCTTACTCAATGCCCACTGTAAATTTTATCAATCCAGTGAGACAGAAAAAAAAAGAAGAAAAGAACTAAATGAGGTCATAGTCAAAGCATAATCATAATTACAAATGGGTAGTGCATAAATTTTCTATTCTTCACAAATTAATATTCTGCTCCCACCAGAATAATACCATGAATTCAAGGCAGATTTGTTTATCTACTGGACTACCAAATCCTACGATTATTATTAATTAAAAGGGTCCAAAAAGAAACAAGAGAATCAAATTAGACCTTGTCAAAGCATGAATGTGATGCAAATTTTGTTCACCAGTTTGCAGGAACCAGACACTAGATTCCATAAACCCTTCGACCCACACTAATAATTACCTGATTCTCCCATTGTGCTGCTGTGACCTTTGCCTCATTATAAGAAGACAACAGGTTAGAATTTTCCTCAAAAAGCTTCTCTATCTCCGAAGATTGAGAATCAATCTGCAACAAAAAAAAAATGAAACTGTCTTTTCATTGGATAGCATAACAAGTTTCCAGCACAGGGGCAAGTCATACCTCCATAAGAAGTTTTTGCCTACTACTCTCCAATCTCTCAACCACTACAGCCATATCATGCAGCTGCTTCTCAAATTTCTCCTTGTCGTCCTGTAACATGGGAAATAAAAGCATACAATGAACGGTCATATGGATGACAAGATTTAGAAAGTATACAAGTTCATGAAATGATAATTAATTAACAATTGCACTCACCATCGAAAATGACTTTTGAGCTCCTTTTGCTGGGATTTCTTCTGCAGTGCATAAATTTGGGTCAGTAACCAAGAATAAGAAATTCAATAAACCTAAGAAATTTGCAAATTGCTAGCATAAGCCCTATGATACCTCAGTCATAAGACCCATAACCTGTGATTGAAAACTGTATAAGAGGGCACGATTGTACACTGAGCTACTGAAAAAGAACAATGAATCGAAGTAGCCAACTACATGATATATGTATAGGCAGATATGGCTATATTGGATCATAATTAATACACGAGGAATACAAAGACAGCCACATTAAGTTCCCCAACTAATTAGGGGTTATTTAGGTATGCACAAGTATCTTAAGGTCCACTTGAAGTGAAGTTTGGTATATGAATGTACAATAAGAAATGTTTTGCTCAACGTCAAACAATACTTTACGTTTTTTGAAATTTGACAGGGAACTTGCAAAAGTTCTGAATGCATGAACAATTTAAGGACAGTGATAATATGCTTCCTAAAATTAGGAGACTACATGGTCTTCCTTCAAATCCCTAAGGCCAATTTGATGAGCAAAAGGCAGGAAAGCCTCTTGGGCAATAATATCAGTAAAATCTTTGAATGGTGTTCAAAAGGTGCTAATATAGTCTCTCAAAAGCTTATTTTAAGCCTGTTGTCATTTTGTCAACCTTGTCCATCTTCTACCTTATTACCAGAAGTGGTCTACTTAATGTTCACAACATATCTGAAAGGCATTAGGAATAACTTCTTGCAAAGATTTTACTTCTAACTAATTCAATTTCCATAGATTAACCTGAAGCTTCTTTCGGTAGAGCAGCAAATTTTTGTTCCAACTCTTGCTTTTCAGACATAAGGGCAGAAATCCGGGATTGCTCCTCCACTAACCGCTGATGCTCTTGCTGTCTTAACAGTGACTCGTGCTAAAAAACAAAAACTAACCATCAGGAATACGAAACCTTGCATACTTTGATGATTTGATGAGTGAACAATTAAGCACTCTCACCTGCAGCTCAGATTTCAATCTATCTAACTCCTTTTCTAATATTTGGATCTGATCTGGCGAACTTCCCATAGAGGGCATTCCCATAGAGGGCGTTCCACCATACGAACCACTCATTGCCTGCTGCTGTATTGAGTTTAGTTCCGCCCTTAAGGCAGCTGCATCTTCCTCAGCCTATGGAAAGACGGGGTGAGAACAAGAAGCTAAGAAGTTTATGTACATATAAGGCAGAAACTTAAAGCATACTCTGTATTGTTCATCTTCTGCCTCCTTTAGACGTTTCTTGAGTGTGCGAAGCTGGGCTGACAAGTCCTCCTACACCCAGAGTATCAGACTTTGTATGTGAAGTGCATAATCCAGACACAGAACCACGGGAAAAATAAAGTCTAGACAGTATGTACCCGAGCAACAACTGCAGCATCCTTTTCCATTGCAACATCCTTCAAAGCTTTTCTCAGAGATGGTAAAGTATTGTGTTCCTGCACTTATACCATGAAGTAAATACAGGGAATCAAGTTGAAAAGATTGTACGATCCATGGTCCTAAGCTGAGGATCTAGCAAGGTTCTAAAATACACTAGGCGCTAGTCGGGTAGTTAGGGCTTTCAGGGATTAATCAGATATGTATTTTTCTTTTTCTTTTTTAATTTCTTAACAAATATGTTATCATATATATGAACAAAATATAAATTGTATTATACAAAAACAGTAACAAACATTTAGAATACAAAAAATATATGTGTTACATTCATATCCTCAAAAGACAAAAAAGTTCAAATAAACATTGTTAATATCCTTATAAAAAAATAAAAGGTGGCAATAAACAGTTGAAAATTAATATGATAATATCCTTAAAAGATTAAAAAAAAGTGTCAAGTATCAACAAACTACAACACAACCAACATCAATATCTTAAAAAGATAAATTAAAAGTGTCAATAAACAAGTAAACAAAATTAGCATCCACAAATATTTAAGATGTAAGTATTTATCATCGATGATTATTAGTTTTATAGTTAACTTTAGAAATAAAAATTACATGTATTTAAGATATATGTTAATAGTAAATTAATAATAAATATTTAAGATGAAAACATATAAAAAAATCGATCAGTATTGTAAAAATTGGGTCGGTGTTTTAAAAATCCCTGCCAAGGCGCCACCGGGGCCGATTTTTAGAACACTGAGATATAACTTCCTAATTCCTTTTACGTTAACATCTAAGAAACACAACCCCATCTTATAAACTACGACCCCCAGCTCAATAGATAGATGTAAAGGCTTAGCATTATATCAGAACAATGTCATGTAGGTTCATCAAATGCTTATAAATACCAAATCCGTTAAGTAAACTATTTCTCTCTTTTCCCAAGCCTAGTTGCAAACAAAATACAACAGAATATGAGAAATACCACTAAAGTTGAGCAAACAAAAATTATCACCATTTCATTCTTAAACTATATTTTGCATGTAAGAACATCTAATATCTTTTTTTAACATAGAGTGAACAAATACGATATCATAGAATTTCTATCTTAACAATGTGGAATTAAAAAAGGACTTGCATATACCAAGTCATTTAGGCGCTTCTGCTGAATGTCATTCTCAGCTTCCTTTGTTTGAAGCTGAAAAAGAAAAACACATTTCAGTTTAAACCAATCATCAATACATGGTGCAAAAATTCGTGTTTGCAAATCTTACCCTGTAACTTAGTTTCTTGTTTAGCTCCTCAAATTCCACATTCTTCGTTTGCAGGTCTTTTAGCTGAGATACTAAATTACTAACATCCATCTGCACCCATTAGAAAAACAAGCATATTATTCATAGAAAATGTGAGATGAAAATCCAATACTGAAGGATCGTTTCACCCAATTCATAAGCTACAATTGCATGCAAATTTGAACAATGATGACACCTCAGAGAGCCGAGTTCCGCTCTCTGATTTCCTGATCTCCACAACATCTGTTCCATTAGAAAACCAAAAAAAAAATCACAAAAACCCAGCACTTAATTCAAGCTAAAAAAATTAGTTTTTAATTAAATTTAAATACATAGGCATACCATTAGGGCTTGAAGAAACATTGCTAAGATCTGATCCCGACGATCCTTTGCTTAATCTCTCTGCCGCTCTTTTTTGACGAATTTCTTCCAGCTGAAAAGAAAAAAACACAAAATTTAAGCGAAAACCGAATCAACGGAGCATACTGTGGTTACGCACAATGGTGAGCTAAGAGAGTAAAGAAGATGGAGATGGGAACGAGATCTGTACCGTTCGTCGACCGAGAGATGCGTGATGCGATTTCATGGCGGAGGTGCGATGAATTGCAGAGCGAAGTCTTCCCCCAGC
>JAYMSV010000191.1:0-20179 GCA_036897745.1 Erodium moschatum
GTGGCGTAGGGTTCGAGCCCACTGCCCACGCTGGCGAGATGGTAGGCGGATGAGAGGGTTGCGAGTCCTTCGCCGGCGACTCTGTAATCGGGACCGAGGAGGCCTTGTTCCCGGCGTTGGTGGATGCTAGCAACAGGTTGTGGGAGCCCATGGTGCGGACGATGACGCGGGTTCGAGGGATGTGACCGGATTGAAAGGAACTTGTGCAGGAGGTAGTCGACGCTGTTACGATCAGTTGCAGCGGCGAGTATGGAAGAGGAGGGGAGAAAATGCGTTTGGAGGCGCAAGGAGCGTGAGAGCGCTAAAGTTTACTTAGCTTATCCGCTAAGGATGCTCGAAGATGACTATAGATGTAGGATCCAGAGACGGAAGGCGAAAGACGATTAGAGAGAAACACAGAATCCTATAGGAACGAATTTTTTTGCCGAAGAAACCTCAATGGTTGGACGATGAACCTCAGGATGCTGATGTGGCACAGTACCATTGGTTGGATGTCTCTTTTTTTATTTTTTTTATTTCTAAAAGAACCCAAATCTTTATTTTTACTCTTCTGAGATTAAATTCGTACAGAGGCGCTTGCGTTAGTGAAGAAAACCCCATATCTCTAACTCTCGGATCTATAATTCTTTTCCTTTCTCTCTCTGGATCTGTTTGTGCCTACTGAAAGCCCTCTGTTCCAGCCTTTACATACACATACAGTTATACTCTCTCTCTCTCTCTCTCTCTCTCTCTGTATATGCGCATCTGCTGCCGGTGACGAATTGTTGATGGTACATGCGACCTACTGTTCTTTGATCTTACCTTATATTGATCAGATCTAAAGGTAAAATCCTGATTTCTTTTGCGTTTCATTCAATTTCGAATCAGATCTGTTCTCAATTCCTGTTGTTAGGTTATTTCCTATGTTATGGAATGAATGCGCTGTTTGGTTGCCGAGAAATGGCAGGAAATCATTGGGACTATCGGGTTCCGGATCCCAATTTCCTTAGGGTTTTGAGCACTCGCTCCTTTTCCTTTCTTTTCTCAGCTGCTAAACGATGGCGGTTGGAAATCTCTTCTGCTTTGTTTTGTTTAGCAGAGTTCTAGTTTGATTTGATCTGGTGCAAGGTTTTTTCGTGAGTGGTTTTTGAAGCTTCAGTGAATGCGTGAGTTTAGATTGTTGGTTAATTTTCTCTGATTCGTGATTGGCAGTTGATTGGGTTGGATCCTGCGTGAACATTTTGTGCTTGACGCTGAATTGTTCTGGTGGTGTCTTTTGTGTTCTATTTAGTGATTTTTGAAGATGTTGACGAAGTTTGAGACAAAGAGCAATAGGGTAAAGGGGCTGAGTTTTCACCCCAAGAGACCATGGATCCTTGCAAGTCTTCACAGTGGTGTGATCCAGCTCTGGGACTACAGAATGGGGACTTTGATTGATAGGTTTGACGAGCATGATGGGCCTGTTCGTGGTGTACATTTCCACAAGTCTCAGCCTCTGTTTGTGTCTGGAGGTACTCACTTTTCAGTTTAACTATGCTGTAATCTTAGATCTTTTGAATTGGAAAAGATCTAAGATTAACTATGCTGTCATTTTTCAGAAGGCATAATAAAAATATTAAAATTAATAGACCCTGTTTGTTTCCCTTCTTAAAATATGTCAAATCTTCAACTGAATTCTGAAACATAGTTCTTTTTTTTTGTTAATTTATTTTGCATCTATCCCATTAAGTTAGTATGCATTTTCAGTTTGGTATGTTCCAAAATGTTGTCAATGGCTAGTTTTTCAAAAACACACACATGGTACCATTTTTTTTTAGTATTAACTGTTACAAGTAAAGGGTACTTACAGACCTATTAAAGGTAAGCCGTAAAGGTTAGGATTGTGGTTAAATAGTGGTATGTCTTTTAATGTATCATGTTGTGCATTCACAACTTATCATTTCTGAGAACATTTTATGATGCCCACATGTATAATAATGTTATAAAGTTTTTGTTGTTATTCAGGGGATGATTACAAGATTAAGGTTTGGAACTATAAGATGCATCGGTGTTTGTTTACTCTTCTTGGGCACCTTGATTATATTCGTACGGTTCAATTTCACCATGAATACCCATGGATTGTAAGTGCCAGCGATGATCAGACCATACGCATATGGAATTGGCAGTCCCGTACTTGTATTTCTGTATTGACCGGCCACAATCATTATGTTATGTGTGCCTCCTTTCACCCGAAGGAGGATCTTGTGGTGTCAGCCTCCCTAGATCAGACCGTTCGTGTTTGGGATATTGGTGCCTTAAGGAAGAAATCCGTTTCCCCTGCAGATGATATCATGCGGTTAAGTCAGATGAATGCTGATCTGTTCGGCGGTGTTGATGCAGTTGTTAAGTATGTGTTAGAAGGTCATGACCGTGGCGTCAACTGGGCTGCATTTCATCCAACTCTGCCTCTGATTGTCTCTGGAGCAGATGATCGACAAGTGAAATTGTGGCGTATGAATGGTAATTTTTAGTGCTTGTTTGTTTATCTTTTGTGTACAGTCCATTCTAAGTTTTTCTAAGCTGTTTAGAATACTGTTATTGGTTAACCTGAATTTGTAGCATATTGTGTCTAAAAGTTTCTTTTAGACATCTTAATTTGGGAAATGTGATTTTAGTTGTTAGATATAACTCACTAATAAATATTAATTATTATTTTTTCTCACAGAGACAAAGGCGTGGGAAGTAGACACGTTGAGAGGTCACATGAACAATGTGTCATGTGTGATGTTCCACGCCAAGCAAGATATAATTGTATCCAATTCAGAGGATAAAAGTATTCGAGTGTGGGATGTAACGAAACGAACTGGAATTCAAACTTTCCGCAGAGAGCATGATCGTTTCTGGATACTCGCGTCTCACCCTGAGATGAATCTTTTGGCTGCTGGTCATGACAGTGGTATGATTGTCTTCAAACTGGAGAGGGAACGGCCTGCCTTTTCAGTAAGCGGTGATTCTCTGTTTTATTGTAAAGATCGGTTTCTGAGGTTCTATGAGTTTTCAACCCAAAAAGATACACAAGTAATTCCAATTCGGCGGCCTGGTTCCACTAGCCTGAATCAAAGTCCCAGGACTCTATCTTACAGTCCAACAGAAAACGCTGTTCTTCTCTGTTCGGATGTGGATGGGGGATCCTATGAGTTGTATGTCATACCCAAAGATAGTATTGGTAGAGGTGATAGCATGCAAGAGGCAAAAAGGGGTATTGGGGGATCAGCCGTCTTTGTTGCTAGAAACAGGTTTGCTGTGCTTGACAAGAGTAGCAACCAGGTGTCAGTAAAAAATCTGAAAAATGAGGTTGTTAAGAAGAGTAGCCTCCCTATAGCTGCAGATGCTATATTCTATGCTGGAACAGGTAACTTGTTGTGTAGGGCAGAGGACAGAATGGTTATTTTTGATCTCCAGCAGAGGATTGTTCTTGGTGATCTTCAGACTCCTTTTATCAAGTATGTTGTTTGGTCAAATGACATGGAGACTGTTGCTTTACTTAGTAAACATGCAATTATTCTTGCTAGTAAAAAACTTGTCCACCAATGCACTCTCCATGAGACGATACGTGTAAAGAGTGGAGCGTGGGATGATAATGGTGTGTTCATATATACAACATTGAATCACATTAAGTACTGCCTCCCCAATGGTGATAGTGGGATAATTAAGACCCTTGATGTCCCAATATACATTAGTAAGGTTTCTGGTAATACAATCTTTTGCTTGGATCGTGATGGGAAGAACAAGGCCATAGTTATTGATGCTACAGAGTATATCTTCAAGCTGTCTTTGTTGAAAAAGAAATTTGACAATGTTATGAGCATGATAAGAAACTCACGGCTTTGTGGGCAGGCAATGATTGCCTATTTGCAGCAGAAGGGGTTCCCTGAAGTTGCTCTCCATTTTGTGAAAGATGAGAGAACTCGTTTTAATTTGGCAATAGAGAGTGGTAACATCCAAATTGCAGTTGCTTCAGCTAATGAAATTGATGAGAAGGATTACTGGTATAAATTAGGTGTTGAGGCTCTTCGCCAGGGCAATGCTGGTATTGTTGAATATGCATACCAGAAGACAAAAAATTTCGAGAGGCTGTCCTTTCTGTATCTGATAACTGGGAATAACGAAAAACTGCGCAAGATGCTGAAGATTGCTGAAGTTAAGAATGACGTCATGGGTCAGTTTCACAATGCCTTATATCTTTGTGATGTCCGTGAACGTATTAAAATATTAGAGAATGCTGGCCATTTGCCACTTGCTTATGTGACTGCTTCAGTCCATGGGCTGCATGATGTTGCTGAAAGGCTTTCAACTGAGCTGGGAGATAATGTTCCTTCTTTACCAGAGGGAAAAGTACCATCCCTTCTCATGCCCCCATCTCCGATCATGTGTGGAGGTGATTGGCCCCTCCTGAGGGTTGTGAAAGGTATATTTGAAGGTGGACTGGACAATCTTGGTAGAGGTACTGAAGAGGAATATGAAGAGGCTGCTGATGGTGATTGGGGTGAGGAATTGGACATGGTGGATGCAGATGGCCTACAGAATGGAGATGTGGCAGGTATTCAGGAAGATGGGGAAGGAGCTGAAGAAAATGAGGAAGAGGGAGGATGGGACCTTGAGGATTTGGAGCTACCCCCTGAAACAGACACTCCCAAAGCTTCCATGACTGCTCGTTCTACTTTTGTGGCCCCAACTCCTGGGATGCCTGTAAGCCAGATTTGGATGCAGAAGTCGTCTCTTGCTGCTGAACACGTAGCAGCTGGCAATTTTGATACTGGAATGAGATTGCTGAGCAGGCAACTTGGAATAAGAAACTTTGCTCCTCTGAAACAGATGTTCCTTGATCTTCACAGTGGAAGCCATACCTACCTGCGTGCATTTTCATCAGCTCCTGTGTTATCTCTGGCGATTGAGCGGGGATGGAGTGAGAATTCTGTCCCAAACGTGAGGGGTCCACCAGCGCTTGTGTTCAATTTCTCTCAGTTGGAAGAGAAGCTGAAGGCTGGTTACAAGGCCACAACAGCTGGGAAGCTTGCTGATGCTCTCAGGCTCTTTATTAGCATCCTTCATACAATTCCACTGATTGTTGTTGATTCAAGGAGGGAGGTTGATGAAGTGAAGGAGTTGATTATTATTGTGAAAGAGTATGTATTGGGTCTGCAAATGGAGCTGAAGAAAAGGGAGCTAAAAGACAATCCAGTGCGTCAGCAAGAGCTGGCAGCCTATTTCACACACTGCAACCTTCAATTGCCTCACTTGAGGCTAGCCCTAATGAATGCAATGACTGTTTGCTACAAGGCAAGAAACCTGGAAACAGCGTCAAACTTTGCAAGGAGGCTCCTAGAGACTAACCCTACAGTTGAAAGCCAAGCAAAGACAGCCAGGCAAGTCCTGCAGGCTGCTGAGAGGAACATGACTGACGCCTCTAAGATAAAGTATGACTTCAGAAACCCATTTGTAGTGTGTGGGTCAACACATGTGCCAATCTACCAGGGAGAGAAGTATGTTACTTGCCCTTACTGTAGCTCCCGGTTTGTGCCCAGTCAGGAAGGGAAGCTTTGTACTGTCTGTGATCTTGCAGTGGTTGGAGCAGATGCTTCTGGTTTGCTCTGCTCTCCATCCCAAAAGCGGTGATTAATCAGATGAAACAGGACCATTTATCAGCTCATCCTTTCGGCAGACAGAGGTGATTGGGATTAATTGATTCTTCTTTGCGGGATAAAAAAGGTAAGAAATACATTCAGGAAGAGTCAAGATTCATATGAATTGTTTGTGCTGTCTCTTTTGTTTTCGGGGGTATCTTCTACTCGTCTTTTCCTCACCCCTTTTAAGTTGGTTATGGTTTTCAGTGTAATAAAAACATGAGAATTTTGACTT
Source organism: Erodium moschatum (assembly GCA_036897745.1). Classification (NCBI taxonomy): domain Eukaryota; kingdom Viridiplantae; phylum Streptophyta; class Magnoliopsida; order Geraniales; family Geraniaceae; genus Erodium; species Erodium moschatum. Next base: position 5,878 of record JAYMSV010000191.1, read on the forward strand.
ATTCTTGTTAGCTGTTCATTGATGGGAATTGTTGAGGACCTTGTTAATTAGATTATGGTGATGATACTGGAAAACCTACGTGTGGCAAAAGTTTCCTATTTCTTTGATGAGTTTGAATTATGAAAATGGATGCCTAACATTTTGTTTCAGTGTAAGGATTAAAGTATGATAACTCGGACTCTAACCAGAATTGGGAAGAGTACTTGGTTTCAACTTGTACATTATTTGTATATTTTGGAGATGTAATATATATGGCTTGTCATTTTGAGTAGAGCTAAACTAAGGACCCTTCGGCAGTGGCCTTTCGATGGGGGTATGAACCTCGGGTTCATTTATTTGAATTTCTGTTTTAGAAGCTTCCCCGATAACTGGATCCATTGGGGTTTCTGAAAATATCATAAGTGCAAAAAGAAAAACTCCCTCTTGGTCATTTTGGAAAACATATTTCTAACAGCCCAATGGAGCATAAGGCTATTATGGAGTTGCGGCAATTTAATTGCACTTTTGTTCTCCTTATTTCGGAAGCTGCTGATTTTGTAAAATATAATGAATATGGACACACATGGATTGCAATTTTTTTACATCTTTCTCTTTAATATACAACCTTTCTCACACAATCTATCAACATTTTTGTCATCGGCATTCAAGTTCAATGAAGCTGAAGCCAACATATCCAGAGCTAATGAATCTTCAGATTTAAACTCAAACTTGGTTCTCTTTAGTGGCACCATGGCATGAAATGGAACGGTTTGGTATACTGCAGCATAAGCTTGCACAGTTGCACTTGCTCTATTTTCATTTTCAGGCACCACATACCAATGATATGCTCTACAGCATATGAGCTATACAAACCCTATATAGTACAACCGATACTAAATCCACCTTATTATGCAGCAAATCCACATCCCTTCGCTCTGATAGTTAGAACTGAGAAGAACCCGTATCTGATGACCGAGTGCACCTTGCCTCAACTACCAATGTCTTAACAGTTCTTGGGCACGGATCCCCTAATATCGCATTTGAGACTTCGATGGAACAACTTTTCCTTCCTTGGCATGCCTGCAGAGAAGTAAATGAATCTATCAGTAATGTGGTAAATGCCACTTCATAACACTAGTTAGAGAGTGCATTCCTAACCTTCGTCAAACTATCTTTCAGTGAATTCTATATAATTATTGGCAATTACTAGAATAATATATTCCAGCAGTCTGCTTCCATCAATCTTTCCATCTGGCAACTAACAGTCCTCAAAGGAAAAGCAAATAAATAGCTTCTTATCCCCACCAGATAAGCTCCATACAGTTGTTTAAGCATATACGCCCAACAGTTGGTTGATATAGATTTCAGTTAATACTCAAGTCCTAACGGCCTTAATCTAGTTAGTTTTCTGGCTCAAACTTGTATGTTATAACAGAGAAGAGTAGGTACAGCTTTCCACAAGCTCCCATCTGTGTTTCCTCAGGCAATTATCACAATATGACTAACCACAAATAAATTTGTCACCACGCTTACCTTGGTTACCACAGACATTGAAGTCGTTGCATGACAATTGCCTCTAGAAAAGTTCTGGCAGCGACCTTGAGGAGTTCCATAGCTAGCGAATTCTATGGAAGAGATTATATATCCATCTTCACATTCCAAGTGCATTTCTGGAGTCTTATTATCTATTGACATTTTACCACCAACATCTGAAGGGAGCCACCTCTGTATAGGTGGATAGTGGGTCTCTGATACTTGAGAACAGATGATTCGGGTAGACCGTAACTTCAATGAAATCTCAAATGGATTTCCTCCTGTTTCCTCGAAGATAATTAGTAAGTTATTAGATGCCTGTAACCACGCCCTTGGTATGTGGTACCTGAAAATTGACCAATAATAGTTATGTTAAGAGTTTGATGAATATTTACTACGATTGGTGGTTTCAAAATGCGTAGTCGAAATAAGCATGCAACTGCATTACTTGTCTGTCTTAACTATCTTGTGAGATAGAAGCATACCAGATTTGAGTGGGCTTCCCACAATTTGTAGTACACTTGTCTGAATTATAGGCCCCGCGATAATCACAAATTTCTTGACATCCACCTTTTGGGGCAACCAAAGTCCAGTATCTTCCTATGTGATGGCCATTGACCCAAGCCTGGCCCTTTCCCATGCTTCCCAAATCTAGAGCAACCGGGTCTTCTCCCTCAGGGGCATCAAAGTAAGTCTGCAAGATACGAAATACAATGGATATTTGAGCAAATATTATCCAACTTTATTGAGTTGAATTGTTAAAAGGATATTTTACCTTGTACCAAGTAAATGTGGATGGGACATCATCAAGGACCAAATCAACCCATCCTGCCTTATCAGTCTCTTCTGCTGCAAATATCCGCTCAAACTCGCCCTTAAGCCCAACCTGTGATAAATATGATAGCAATTCAGCATTCTCACAACTTATCCTCCTCCGGAAGAATAAGAGAAAAAAATGCCTCACTTCATCAGATTCTAGGTACTACCAATAATATGACGGAATAGTCAGATAAAGTTTTTAAGCTTATCTGTAAACCAAGTCTTTCCCCACTTCCGAATTCCAAACTATAACATGACCACATACATATAAATATTAATACAGTTCATAAATAATGTTCAGCGCATGAAGAAGTCAAACCTTGAGTCTGCTATCTATCTCCCTACTTAGTAGGACACTTATTTTGGAACAGAATAAGTAAGAAGCATTAGCTGGATTTGGATGCAAAACTGAATAGCTGACACACTACAACAAAATGATGCTTAAAATACTACCCAGCTCGAAGAAATAAATCCAAACCTGGTAGGTCCACATTAACGTTGAGAGGTTAACATCCCCATTTCTAAATCCAGTCAATTTTGCTTGGCCTCTAAACCCTCCACCATCTTTCTCAAGGAAAGCACCATAATTCTGCATCAAAAATTATAGCACAACATTTGGATAGTATTAAATAGCGATCAGAATGATAAAAAAAAAGTATATAATCTATACAAGGAGCAGTTGGTTCTTAATCGCAAAATGCTTGCACAAATGGCATCCGATAGTGGATTGGAATTGATCGTTTCCAGTAAACCACTAAAAACCATAATAATGAGCCTCGCAATCATGTGGGTGTTTTGGAAAAACAAAAATTACGTTTCATGAGGGTACAAGGTGGAGAGAGGGCTACAACGATGGTTGTAATTTTATTTTGCTCCAAGAATGTGGGGTTTCCTTTCAGGAGGATAGTGCTCTCCTTCTAACTCGTTCAGTTTTCTCTTAGAAGTACAGCAAGCATTCTTACATTGCTACTTGTGATTAACAGGTTACCGAAATAATAACCAGATACATGCTGAAACTTTTACCTGTAAGCCCACTGTTTGAGATAACAACACTAATTCATTGTATCCTTCAAGCAACTCAATAGGTTGTGAGACTTTTACCCATTGACCAATCACAGATCCTAGCATAAGTTAAGAAACCAATAGACGGGAGTTAGAAAACATATAATGAAGGCAGCAAACACCATCAAAACTACTTCTATACAGAAGATAGAATAACCTAACTTTACCTGGAGAATACGCATAGTGCAAGATCTACTAATAGCACATAGCAATAACAAAATCCTCACTGAATGGTACATAACAAAGAGACGACACAATTTCTCAAGTGCGCATCTAACTTTACTAGCAAGTTTCAAAATATAGCATGCCAAAGGCCCAGGTAGTTGAACTAAAAACCACAATCAAGGATTGGAGTCGCGGATCAAAAAAAAATCAAGGATTGGAGTAAATTGAACTTTATTTACTCTGGGGCAGCTGTTTCCTAGATGGATATGCAAAGTTCATAACCATACCAACAGCCCCAGCATGAGAAAAAAATATGGAACGCCAAATACCTGTAAGTTGGCCATTAACAAATACGCGTACCACATCGCGCATGCTATCGATTGTAACTGCTGGACTGACTTTGTTTTTCTCCCAAAATGAAATATCTTCCTCTGAAACATATATTCTGTATTTCACAAATGCATTACACGATAGGCAGGCGAACATTAATTTTCTTGAAGAAGATAAAGACTTAGATTAATGAAAAAAGTACAATATGTTTTTGAAGTTGTTTTCTAGTTTGTGTAGGTTTCTCCCCTATATAAATGTATCTCTTATTGTAAATTTGAGATCAATTTAATAAATATCTTTCACCTCAAAACTACATGGTATTAGAGCCTTCGGACTAAATATTTTTTTTTTCGTACGAGCAGTAGCTTTTCCCGGAAGAATGTTGTCTTTCTGATTACCCTCTTTTACAAAAACTTTTGAGCCGTGGTGAAGGCAGCACACCAAGGCACTTGTTTCTTCCGTCGCGATGCCGTCCTCCTCCGGATGCGCCCCTATGCGCCGCGGAGAACGCAAGTTGTTCCTAGGAGCTTGGTGTCTGTATTTTTCTTATTCCCAGTTTGTTTCCCATTCTAGTGTAGGTCAACTCCTTACATAAGCGGGTGAATAATTGTAGTTAATGATTCAAAAATCAGTAAACTACATCAATTGTCTAGTATTTCAACAACTCCAAGTTTATCATATAATTCCCAATAGACTTCACTAGTAGACTCTACTTGTGGAAATTTTTTATGTTATCTAACTTTCCTGAAATAATCAGATGTACAAACACAAGACACACGCACACACACACACACAGAGGAATGGATCAGGAAAGCTGAATATGATGTACCTGGTGAAGTGCCACAGATAATCAGATCGGTCCTTCGTAACATTTAAATGCTCCAGTATGCCTTGTACAGTAAAATTATTTTCACTCCACACTCCAATAGGCTCTTTTACAGTCATCCAGGATTTTGATATGTAAGAAACTTCAGTCTGAGTCTTCAATTTACGTAGTCTGGAAGTATCTTTGAGAAGAGGCAAATCAAACTCTATTACCTTGATGGATGTTTGTGTTGCAACCTGCTCAAGACATGGAAAGGAGGGCTTACCAGCAGTACAATTAAAATCTTACGCTTCTCAGCAGATGTTCATTTTATTTACAATAGTGCAAGCAAGCATGGGCCACACTGAGAGATGGATATGTCACATAAGAAACAAACCTTGGCAGAGTTGAACACAGTATTCCTGCAGTCCGGTAATATACTGACTGACCAGGGTGGCAAAGTGTATGATTGACCAAGGAAAGTCACAGAAACTTCTTTGTGTTCATCGATATTTGCAAGAAATGCAGAGCATGTTCTTTGACTTCCATACTGACTCATATTGGTGCCATCAATCATGGTTGCACGGTAAACGTGCGCCTGAAAATAGTTATATGAACTACATAACTTCAAAGGTGGAACTAAACCAAAAGATAAAGGCCAGTGAAAAACAATATTGTGAAGGTCACGGCAATATAAATTGAACAGTTCTATAGTCAAGGGTGATATAGGATTCAGAAAACTTTCACCTCAATACCATTTAATTAGCACGAACCTCTTGGTTTGGTCCCAATCTTAGATACTGGGGTGAATCAGCAGCAACAAGAGCAGGTTCACATAGCTTTATAGCAGCATGTAGATCCTTCAAATGCCCCCACTTAGGCTGGCTCAGCAAACCTAAATTCAGGGGAGATAATGACATTTGTGAACAGTATCCTGATCTAATATTGAAACAATTTGTGTCCCTAACACACAACATATTAACCAGACAGTTACAATTGTCTATTAAAACATAAGGTTCTTGCAGAAGAAGATAACCATATCAATAAGGTCATTCCCTTACCATATTCATCAATTGGAGCATCATAGTCATAACTGGTGATATAAGAAGGGCCCCCAGAACTCCTTCCAAAGTTTGTCCCACCGAAATACTGCAACAACCAATTTTGTCAGCATGCAGCAATTGCACATCCTTGATTCAGAATCTACACATATAGTGCATCTGTCACATATATTTTTTTTTATCAAAGATAACCTTTAAAAAAAATGTAAAAGCTCCCTAATCTCCATGGTGAGCAGTAAAGCATTAAATCTTTTACCCTACTCACCCAAAATTCAGCTCATGGTCTATATTCACTATAAACAACAATATAATTTAACCCACCCAGGTAAGGAAAATGGATTTAATTTTTATAGAAATAATGCTTTACATAACAGAAGTTCTATGTCAACTCCCTATCATACCATATAATAATTTTGAAAACTGCCTCCACGTTGGAAAAAGCGAGCAACTGCAAATGCAAGGTCTTCAACAGGTCTGTGAGGCAATCTTCCACCCCATGTTGTAAACCTTCAAAACAAAATGCAAGATGAACTTATTGCTTGCTTTCCAATCACACTTGTTGCACAATACAATCAAATAATCAAAAGGATAATCTGAAATAACTATCACACCCAGAAATCATAGCACATTCAGTAACTCAATAGTATAGTTTTTTTTTCTTTCAATAGCATATATAAAAGAAGCAGGACCCTAGCCATATTTACATTTTTCATCAGTGAATAATATTTCAAAATATCCTGGTACTGTTAGAATGCTACATATTTTGCCAGGACACAGGTTGCACGGAATTTTCCTGTCTCGGCATATGACAGTTTTATAACTAATTATAGAGAGAGATGAAGGAACTAGAACAAGACTATTGAGGAACATATTTCGATTGAATTGTCCACGATACCATCTTTAGTAGAAAAGTCATACTAATACTGAATAAATGATGGAAAAGCCCAATACTAAACCGAGAGTTCCGATATGTGGCTAAATTCCCACAAGCCTACATCAACCGGGTTTTCATTCCCTGTTAAACTTACTCCAACTCAAAGATTAAGCTATCAGGTGGAGGGATCAACTAGTACATCAAATGGTCACTAAACCCACATTCTTTCAATGCGGGGCACTTCAACGGGAAGAAGGAAAAATAGCACCCAAAAATTACAAGAGAAATATCCCCAAAAAGCTGTAAGATTCCACGTTTATGTAGGTACAAGCTACATGTTCAAGGAAGAAAAGTTGATATTTGGCAGCCCTTTTGAGTATCTTTATCAGGACTACGTCGGGGGTTTTCTTCATTATTATTTCCCCAAAAATAGCCAAACATGATATTTATATTTAGTCCATTTTTTTTTCAACGAACCCTCTTTATTTTGGGGTTTATTTTTCAATTAACAGTCTGGATATAAGTGATAAATGTTTAGCATTTTGCATTTACATGAGCACAATTCCCTTAAACTTCACAGAATACTATGGTTAAATCTGCCATTAAAGACCTTAAATTCTAATGGGCACATTGACTGAGCCCAATCACCACAACAACTAGGCTAAACATCAACCGTTCATTAAGTAATAATGTTGTGGATAAACTGAAAGATGGATAATCTCTAGATGGAGTGTAGGTAAGTTCTCTATAACTAAAAATATATCACCGAACTTGCCTTGAAATGCTGACTATATAGCTAGAGGATAAAAGGAGACGGGAAGCAAAAACATGAGCAAGAAAAAAAAATCCAATTCAAACAGATCTATGAAACAAACATGGTAACATAAAACAGCTTATTGATGATGAAGAAACCTAATGGTATACACTGCCAAGACAAAGTTGAGGGTTGTTTAGATGTTCAAAGAACTTCATAAATTAAATTAGAGAACTTAATGCATGTAACCCAAAAACAATGGGTAGTTTCTTTTCCAGATGCTCTAGGAAATAATGTCTAATGAATTATTTATGTCTTCAAAAATAACAAAGATTTCCTGGAGAGGATTATTTTGTAAGTCTTGGTAACTTCCACGGTAATTTTGTAGTAAGATCTTCATTCAGGAAATGATTTCCGGTTAGTCTCAATAACCTAGCAATATCCAAGGTTCAAACCCTACTACATATAAAACAAAAACTAAAATAGAACGAATGTGCAAAGCAAACCCCACAACACAACGCAGAAGGTTGTCATGAATTATACCATCCATCCCAGTTTTCTGTCCAAAGAATTGGCTTGTTATTTGAATTTGGCCTGAAACCATCACAGTAGAATCCATTGCAAGCATTTATCTGCAAAAAAGGAAATTATAGAAGGAGAGGAATTATAACATCACTGAAATACCATTACCATTTAGCTCATATATGAAACCAATTCAAGTTACCTTTTACTCATGGCTGAGCAATGAAATTATAACTTAAGAACTTAAAAGCATGAATGGAAGGTAGAGACATTACAATATTGTCTGGAGCATCAGCTTGCTGGCACATGACCCATGGAACCCCAGCATTAAGACCTAGAGCCATCCCAGCAGCCCATTTCACATAGTCCTTTCCTCTCTGGCCGTATGATCTTTCAATATTTCCATATTCATTCTCAATCTGATAAAACTCAATCAAGATTGTAACTTTTTTAGTGTCATCAAGAGTATAGTTCGAAAAGCATACAGACAGAGTTAATAAAATCCATAGTGAACTGAAGTCTGCAGCCAAAATGTTCACACGAACAAAAACCATATATTGACCTACATGTATGTTATCCAGCTGCTCAATACATCAAACTTGAATGTCAGATGTGAGATTTACTCTAAATGGAAAGAAAATCAGAACTCAGGAAAGTGGTTGTTATTCCTCTGTTTCAGATTGCATTTAGCCAGTATAGAATCAAAGTGAAATATCGACTGAATGCATGACAGTAAACAAAAGAATTTCCAAAAAAGCGGTCAAGGGCGTAGTATTTAGACTTTAAATGCTTGTAACTGTTCTAAGAAAATGCCACAGAATGTAGAGGATCTTCTTTTGTTAATGTAATGCCAGTAGACATGGGCTCGTGGGAGAAAAACTCAACCACAGTTGAGGATATCATCCCAAGGCAGATTCTAAATCAAATGTGTTTTAAGTTTAGATTCCTAGTTGTCACTATCCAAACTGTAACAGAGATTTTGTCAAAGTTTCCAAATAATCGTGTTTAGAGTTTGGCACATCATCGTGTGTTGTTTTGTGTGTGTGTGTGTGTGTGTGTCGGTTGGACGGGAACATCAAGTATCAGGAACTGTTTGATTCTAGGCTCTAGCCCTTTGATATTGACCTCCATATTTACACTGGTTTAAGGCGATTTTGTATGCTGATTGGGGCCCTTCATTATTTTAGACTGGAAACTAAGCAGATCATTTCTAATTATATATAATTTAGACCACAATCAATCTAGCTTATACCAATGCTAAAATAGAACTTGAAGCTATTTAATAACCTGTAACATGATGATAGGACCACCTTGCCAAGAAAACAGCATTTCCTCCAGCATCATATCGACTATCCTTTTCACAAATCGTTGCATCTCCTCCTGAAAAGGATATTTGGTGAAGAGTGACGATATCCCCAAATGCAATTCAAATTCAACATCAACAAGTTGCAGCTGCCTAAATTTTGATAAGTTTTCTCATTAACATGGTTAAACATCACGTGAACCTTACATAATGAGCCTAAGAAAAATTCTTATAGTGCACGTGATTTATAGCAGTTACAAAAAATGACATTCCTAAAATAACTGAAGATATGTTTCCATCAGAGGAAACAAGAGATAAAATGAAATCTTTTCCAGTATAAACAAGGACCAGGAAATGGAGATGTGCAACTATAGATGTTAATAGGTTCTTGGTCACCTTGAAAGGGGCATTATCAGTTCGAAATTCTATTCCAGGGACATCACGTAACCACACTGGGAATCCCCTGAAAGAATAATATCAGTCTGCATCAGATCTACAGGAAACTTTGTCCTGCAACTTTGTCCGATAATTATGGAAGTTCAATAAATTATGGAACTTCTAAAATATATTCACTCCATACATATGTCTGTGCACATGCACACATGTCAAGTGTACATTCAATTAAACGGATATACTAATAGATTTAGCATGTGCTAGTGTGCTTAATGATTCATCGCACCCAGTTTCTTATAGTACAAACTGAATATAAATACATGTGGTATAGACTGCACCATTCAGGTTACAAACTACGGAAGGTTGTTAATAGAAAAACCGATGTGGAAAAAGACTACTATGTGCAAGTAAGAGAAGTTTGACTGCTGAGGTTAAGGGGTGAGCAAATAAAGGTTTTCATTCTTAATGTGTATAGAAAAGGGAATGCACAATGGTCAAGTTTATATCACAAATATATTTGAATATAGACTCTTATACATAGTTGAAAGCCCATTCAAAGGATTGCAGTTAGAAATCGAAATCCTGAGTTTCAAATCCAAATGCAGCCTTGAAGTTTTAGGATTGGTGCATGTCATACTCAATGGTTCATTACAACATATTCCTCCAATAGTGGTCATCTTTACTTCAATTTTCCTTTGAAGTAGAAGTTCAGTTTGTACTATATTATTATAAAGATATCTTCAGTTCAACTGAAAAAATTCTTCAAATACAGTATGAAAAATATTTTATTTTTCCAATCCTGGAGAAATAACATGTGCATTTCAATTTGCAAGCAAAATTTGTTTCCATCTTATAACAAATAACTGGCGGATGCTAGAAATGCCTCAGACACTTAAAACACTATAAAAAAAATTATGGGTGAGCATTCATGGACGAGCTGTAAATAGAAAGAGAGTCATAATATCGAAATGAGAAAGAAGGTCAAACCCAAAATTCCACTCGGCGCAAACATAAGGACCTATTCGAAGATGGAGATAGAGTCCACTGGAGCCCACGAGCTTCACAAACTTGACAATGTCATATCTCCCCTCAAAATTGAACTGAACAAACAGTTCAGGAAAAAAATCTTAATATATTACAGGAAAGATATATGTACATGCAAGACAACCACACTTCTTGCTCACCTGTCCTCTGACAGGCTCATGCCCATTCCAAAATACATAAGTTTGGATCACATCTGCCCCACCTTCCTTGCTCTTAGCAATCAGATCAGGCCACATCTGACCTCGTATTGAAGACATGAAACAGGCAATCAAATGAGTTGAAAGACACTCTTGGTAGGGGCAGCTGACCCTAAGCAGTACTTTTAATACTTTCCAAATTTCTAACAGAATAATGGTATGTAGTAAGCAAGTTTTAAGGCAAAACAGGAGAATAACAAGGAACTCAACAAGCCAAATAAATGAAAATACGGGGGAAATGCTAGCCATAGGACAATAAATGGAAATGCAGTTAAGTTCAACAACATAATGAAGTAGGACTGAATAAGTAATCGTGTAGATGTGATTACCTTACAACTATAAAGTTATTCTAAAAAAACTGAGTCAGAAATAATATCACTGCACTGCTTTGCAAATTCATGACTGCTGAAATAGGATAACTGATAATGATAGTCTATATCTAGTAGCTGGATGATATAAAAAATGGATATAGCATTTGAACATACTGAAATTTCGAGGCCAGATTGATCAAAATAACAACAGATGCTTCAACTGTATTATAATTTTCCTTGTTAACAAACATCCAACCAACCCTCAAAAACTACAAATTTGACTTCACTTGCTCAGAATCATCTGGGACCAAAAAGACCATCAAAATCAACCAATCCATTAGCCAAAATATGCTGAATCCAAAAATATTTCGCATGGAACTCTCTCCTTCCCCCCTATAACTCACCAACAGTCAGAATGTTATATTGCCACTCGAATTCGACTCTCTCACACACCTTTTACTCTGAATTTTCCCCGGAACCAAACAGACCAAAAAGTCAAAGACCTACGATTCAAAGCAGGGAAATAACGATACCTCGGGAGAGGCACGAGGGTAGTGAATCCCGGCGGCGATGAGCATGCGGCGGTGGCCGTCGATGATGAGAGCCCTGTGGTCGTAGCTGACATTGAACGGCTTGAAGAACTGGGCGCGAGAGCATGCAATCGACAAGTAAAGCACCACGAGCCATAGAGAGAGGCATCTCACAGAAGCTCTGCAATTCACAGCCATTGTTGCTCAATCAACATAGAGTCAGAAGGCTCTGCTCCAAAAAAGAAGCTTTGAAAATGGAGTGGAGTACAAGCAGCGACAGCTGACATCAGAATCGTCGACTACGTGTCACACTTGTAATGTAGCTCGATCGGGTGGAATACATAGTTTTCGGATTCATTTCAACTCTGATGAACGGATCAGGTCAAATTATTTAATAAAGTTTAATTAAATTGGTTTTTGGATAAGACACAAAAGTATATTGTTTCTTTTTGGGTATGGAGTGGGGAAATTGTTTGAAAAGTTTCCACGATAATCATTTTGAATTCCAAACCTTCTATTTTATTTTATTTTTGTACGAAGTTATATTTTTACTCTTAATGAAACACTTATGTTATCAAAAACCCCTCGAGTTTAGGTGGACGCTGAGGATAAATTCGAACTTTTCCTATTAAATAAAGACTCTTTTGCAAATAAATTAAGGAAGAAGATCTTTTGTCAAAATGTAACATGGGAGGAGGTTACAATACAAATTCACCCGAGTGGAGTGGGACTTTTATTAATGGTTCAAAAGAATACAATTCAAGACGGTCGGGAGTTAGCCTCCCGGTCCCGTAAGAACAAACGTAGAATAAACCGCTCTAACTAATCAGTGAGCGGTTTTGTTCGCTGATCTTTTCACAAACTCGAGTTTTGAGTCCTCGATTAGGGAGAGTATTAGCTGAATGCCATGGATAACACTACCCACCGGGGAGAGGGGAATAGTAGCCAGTTTGTTGAGGATTACTACAGTAAGTGCATCCGTGCGGATGATAATCCGTGTCCAATGCGAACCTGGGCTAGGCCTAGTGCCATTGCAATTGTGAATGCTTCAATGAGGGTCGGGTCCCATACCCCATTTACCGTGCCATTACCGGTTTCAATAACCTCCCCCGTGTCAGATCTGCAAATGGTGCCCCATCCAGATTTATCTAGGTCTTGGAATAATGCTCCATCCACGTTAATAACCTTGTATCCTTGTGGAGAGAGCCGTAAGATAGTGTTCGCTTTGGTGGGTATTGTTCTTCTTGCAGTCGGTGGTTGTAGGAGGGCCTCCCTCTAGATGTGGATGTGTCCCTATGTTTGGATAGATAACGTTAGGGGGTCGGGCTGAATTGCATTCCAAACCTAGTTATTCCTAGCCTTCCAGATTTTCTATATGCCAATGGATATTTCCGTTATTCTATCCGAGATTTGCGTTTGGACCCATTGAGTCCACCAGGTGGCTATTGAAGTTGTATGGGATGGCAGGGAAATTCTGCCCAGTTTGATCTAGCATTCTGTGGCGAATTTGCAGTGGAGGAAGAGACATCATCTCCTACTGTTGGCAACAAATGGGACAAGGGGTGACACGGGAACAAAACATCGACATAGATTGGCTACTACTTGAATGGTGCCTGTGAGGACACGCCATAGGAAGATGTGAATCTATGGTTGGACCTTGAGCTTCCAGATAGTAGGTCATAGTGGGGGGGTCCGCTTGGATTATGGTCAGTCCTGGTCTCAGGGTTCGATATCCTGCCTTCGTGGAATAGTGCCCCCTGGGATAGGCCACCCAATACCATGTATCAGTGGTCCTGGTAGTTAATACCAGGATGGTCTCTAGGGGGGGGGAATAATGTACTAAAGTGGGGGGGCATTCAACCGCCTCGGATTATTGAGCATGAGGGAGTTAACCATAACTCCTGCGAGAGCCGGGGAGGTTGTGTGGATATATGGGTCTGATGCGGTCAGCCAGGGTGTGCCAACTATGGGGGTGGTTTGGTCATTCCCTATCGTTCGACGCTTGCCTGATCCAATAAGCTCTTGAGTGGCCTAGATCCTTGTCCAGATATAGATGGGGCTGGTCCTCGTTCGGCTGTTTGGAAGAGGCACAAAAGTACATAAATTAACACCTTTCTTATTTATTTTATTGATTTTTAAAAAAAATTCCTTCAATTATATTAATTTGTAATTTTTCTCACTTTGTAATTTTTTCCTTCAATTAAAAATATCCTTCTAGAATCTTGATTTAATTTTTCATTCTGTTACAAAACTCTTATTCGGAAATTAATTTGTAATTTTTTTTACGTTAAAAAATAAAAGAAATTGACGTTACATCAATATTTTTGTTCGGATTCCCTAAGTTGTTGTGCATTTTTTCATTTATTATCAAAATAAAAATTGATACGTGATGCACACATGACACCTTATTTTCCTTCTCAAAATTTCTAATTTTGTTCTTAGTTTTAAAAATATATAAAGTCCAAAAAAACATTTGAAAGTATGTGATAATTGATATTTAAAAATTTTCAAGTATAATATATAATATCTTTTCTTTAAAGGTAGGGTTAATTACCTTTTGGCACCCTTTTCTTTTGGTAACGTACCTTTAGCACCACTATCTTTAATCACGTTCAAAAAA
>JAYMSV010000192.1:0-20176 GCA_036897745.1 Erodium moschatum
TGGAACACTTTACCATTTTAGAAACTAGGTTTGTCAGTCACAAATGTGCCACAATATGTGATACACATCAAATGAAGCATGGAACATTGTATTTGAAGATTTCCAAGCAAACTCAGGAGTGCTAACTACTTTCAAAGCTTGCGTCTACATACTCTTAAGCATTCATTCAAAAACATTGCTGCAGGGGCTGTGAATAGAACCCACGTCACACTTTCTTCTTAGGACCATATGCTGTACTATCGATGGAGAGTATCCACCCGCTCTATATACCCAGAATCAAATAGTATTCAACAAACATATTCCAACCATATTAAGCAAGATCCAATCAATATTCAAGGTTTTACACTGTTGAAGCTGTCCTACATCGGAAGAATAAACTATGTGCAGAAACATAATTAGAAAGAGAAAACTAGGGATTGAAAGTTACCAGGTAAGCTCTCCCATATAAGAAGACATACACGGTAAGGACAGTCATCTGAAATAAAATAACCTTTTATCAGATACTTGAGACAAGATATCTGCATATCATCAAATACCTAAGATTACGCATAAGGAACCGATAAACACAAAAATACTCAGAAGAAACCATACCATTGTGCAGACATAATAACCAACAGTTGTGAAGTAGAAAGAGAGCATTCTAAAGAAGTCAAAAAGTTGTCCAAGCCTGTATACATCCCTGCTTAGGACTTGCTCTCCATTTCCACCAGCCACTTTCCCTTCAAATAGAGCAATCTGGTTTAACCCAACATCTCTTCCCTTTCCAACCTGCACAAAGATGAAGACGGTCACAAAACAGGAAAGAAGCTCTTCACACTCAACAAGAAGAGAAGATACAAAAGCAGACCGAACCTGAATATACTCGTGATGTGTAATGTTACCCTGCCTTAATGTGGAGTTAAATCCTGCAACAATTATAAAAATTAATTACATTATATTAATTTTCCGCCTACCTAATAATTTCACTGGACATGAGCTGAATGCAACAGTTCTAGTTTTAAAGATATTGATGTCTCCTGATGATCCTATTATGAATGGGCAACTATGCATTTCACTAATTGTACCATATAATGAAATAGCAGTACAATGCAGATAGCTAAATATGAAGAGTCTCTGTTTCAAAATCACCATAAATGAGCTGCAAAAGAACAAACAGATCTACATAATCCCTCATGCTTACCTGCATATATATCTTCACTGATATTGATAACACGTGAAGCCTTACTTATGCCACCTCGTGTTATATGAAATATCCGGTCAAACACGTCTGGATGTCCATAGTGCATGCGAACTCTGTAGTGATTTTTTCCAAGAAGAAAAATAAAGTGTCCACAAAGGAAGAGTTTTAGCGCATTCCATAACATAATGTAATGACAAGTATAACGCAGAAGGTACCACCCAGTTGAAACATATTATGCCTGATTGCTTAAATTGGGGCCATGAGTGGGGAATCACTTTGACTCACAATCGTTTGCAATGAGAGATAGTCCAGTAGTGGGCTACATTGCAAGCAATTAATTGGTCACCTATTATGAGCTTAATGGAACCATGCTCTTCTGAATAAAGATAAGAAGGGACTGACAATCTTGTTTCCAAAGCAATACTCAATGAATTAGAACCAATCACGGGGAATTCTTCGGAGAATCCAAATAACAATAAAAAAATGTTGTGCTCAATAAGACAGAAATACAATAACACCTAAAACTACTATTATGATATTCACAGTGACTATCCATTTTCCACTTTGAAGGCCTCCAGCATTAGTGAACTGCCCATTTTCTCCACTACCATTATTTCATATTAAAATGCAGACAATACTAGACTCGGCCTACATGAAAACTCTATCTCTACAATATAATACAAGTTGTAAGCTACTCACTTGAGAGGACTTGCTAAGACGCGTTGGCCCAAAGTTACAAAGCTAGTTTCTTGATTGGACATGAACCACGCCAATGATGAAACACTGCATAGAAACAATGCAGAGCACATATTTATGAATGAGTATCAAACAGAACAACTGCAGAAAGCTTTGATGTAAGAGAAGTATATTCGTGCCTTCCAGTAAAAACATGCTCTCTGACACCAAGAATAGTTGGAGGCCGAAGGCCATGATCTGCTCGAAATTCCTCAAGGAGATTCCTCATCTTCATTGCCTCCTCGAGGTAGTTGTCCTGTACAATAAAGCAATGCATTATTTCATGGACTATATCCATATCACTATTTCATTAACAAAAGAAATTTGTGAGAGAATATACTTACAGTTAAAGAAAGATTTTACTTAGATCCAAAGGAAAAGGTAATATAAAAGAAATGGCAGAAATTTTCTATGAAATGGCAGAAATTTTCTATTCAATAGAAAATACTGATTAAAATAGGAAAGATAATTCATAGATGCATCAGTGATAATTAATTCCTCACACTACATGATCACTATTAGAGCACAAAAACCACTAAATTCCTCACACTTTCTCCACCACTGCCTAGGATTACTGTGCATTAGTAGAATTAACTTACGAAAAAGATAAATGCCATTATCCATACAATAGAACTAATCCAAGTGAATTCCAAATAAATATAGGAGATGCAACTAGCTTCAAATCCGTTAAGGTAATAAAATTACGATATCCCCAGCCAAGGTAAACAACCTAATTAGGTTGCACCCATTGCCTAAGGAACTCTGTTGAGACCATCTCTTCTTTGTCTTCTTAACCATATTTGAACTTACGAAAAAATAAAAATGCACTACAGGCACAGCAGAGCGCGTAATCAAATTAAGTCATGATTTAAAGCTATGCAGATTGTACAACAAACATCAGCAGAGAGAGCTGACAACATGTATTTGTTTATCATCAACTAGGATGGATAACTATGCAAATGATAGAATGGATAACTATGCAAATAAAGCTTACTGCACACCTGATTCATGTCAATAGTTTGAATGGCTTCCCCACGAGTGAAGACTATTGCGTGGTTTTGATTTTCGGGTTTCCCTTCTCCAAGCTTCGGGTCTCCAGGAAGTTTTATGGAATATATTTCCTATATATGGACAAATGCATGTGCTCCGCATATCATTGTAAAGTTGTAAGCAATGCTGAATGAGAAAATATCAACATAGACTAAAAAAATAACTGGTGCTCAGTTTGAAATGATAAATCAATTTCTTTCATTTTGGCCACAATCCACGAGAAAGACATTTTTCTCAATAGCACATAACTCATAATTAGGCAGTTAAGAGTCCAAAATCATGTCTAAATTTAACATACTGGTAAAATTAAGTTTATATTTAACATACTGGTAAAATCAACCAGTAATATATACGAAATTATGTATAAAATTAACAATGAAAGCATAGAGCATCCACATGCGAACTGTGATAGAAATCAAATTACCTAAGTAAACAAAATATTATCACGTACATATAAACACATGAATCTGCAAAAAAAAAAAAAAAAAAAAAAAAAAAAAAAAAAACTCACAGCCGCCAAGAGTATGCAGAAAACCTAAGTTTAATTTATATGTTTTATCAGCAATAAAAATAAATATGTATTTATAGTAAGAAAATCAAATCAGCCCTCCAGGAAGGTTTAAAAAGCAAAAACATGAGATATTGAAGATAAGAGTCAAATTAATGAAGTTGAATTCACATTTGCTTCTCTGAATTAAAACTAATAAAGAAAAAATATTGACAGATGTCAACAATTTGAGTGTAATTTCATCAACATTAAAAACCATAGCAGAGCAATCAGTATTGTTTATTTTCAGTACTATTGGTTTGCATGAGGAATAAACTGAGATATATATGGTGCACGATGATAACACCCAAGTTTGATTAAGCAAAGGTTGACGAACTCAGTACCTGATCTTTTCCATGTACATCAGCCTTAACCAGCTTTGAATAAAAGCTTCTCTCAACCTTTCCATTTGTCGCATCATTCTCCTCCACATGTATGAAGGCTACTCGTAATGCCTCATTTCTAAAAATGCAGAATAATCATATAAATAATAGCAGTAGACAAGCAATACAACTGTACTCAATATCCATACTACAGAATTCAAACGAAAGATTCCATGAACTGAAAATTGAATCAAAGAATTATCAAAAGACATAAGAAATGTGTTAGCAACCAAATAAAATAGTCAAGCAATAAAAAATGAAAAATGTTGCATGTTCTCATATATACATATGTTTTAACAAGAATTGAATATGAGCTCTAAAACAGTAAAGTGGAGTGAGGACAAGATATAATTACAGACAATTAGTAATAAATACTTACACTGTGAGGACTAGCAGCCTAACTTACTAATTGCATAAATTAATAAACATGCAAAGAAGTGATGTAGCTGAGCTCATAAAATAATAGAATGAAGAGGTTAAAAGGCATGTTCTAATATTTAGATAATTTTCTGGAAAAAAAATCAATATTCGTTCATATATGAATACAAACAGACATTTTCACGTACACCAAAATCATTAATAATCTAAAGGCTAAAGAGTGGACATGAGTCACATGACATGCCCAGATATTTAAGAAAATGTTTCTTAGGTCAACACTGCAAATGTCCCCTGGATTATTTTTCATAAATTCCCCCTGGATTATTTGCCATAAACTCGCAATAATGTAATTCGGAGAATTGTTAATTAACTATGGGCAAGACCAAAAACACAGAAAGACTAAACTTATGAAACTTAAGAAAGCTCAAACATCCAAGGAGGAAATCAAAAGGTCATATACATACCTTTGCAGCAAAAGAGCAATGTCAGCAGCTTCTGGAGCCTTCCTTTGCTTTTGTTGCCCATATATTTGGCAGGAGACCACATACGTGAACTTCAAATCTGCTTGTCCCCTTGACTCGGGTGAAGACTCAAACCCTTGAGTTGTTTGGGACTCAGCTCGAGAATAATCAGCAACTATAGGCCAAGAACATTATAGAGAGCTTATCAATAATTTGTAAACAAACAGCAAAAACTGGTCATTGTAATTAGTAAAGTAAATACCTCCCACTCTCCTTTCCAAAAAACTCTGTAGCATTAAGGCCCTTCTATAATACATCATACCACGCACTGCATTTACAAGTCTCCAATAAAATCAGTTCAATATACCATACAAACTGAGCATGTAAATATACGACCTTTCAGGAACATTTCACTATCTAATAAAATTTTAAGGGTTAATCGCCAAAAACTACCCTAAAGTATTGTCCACAAACGAAAAAATACCTAAAGTTTTGTCCACACTTTTAGGCTACAGTAAGTTTGATCCACCGACTTCCTTTAGAAAAACGTAACAGGGGGAAACTGTGATGAATGTTCAGAATGAATGGTCTGGGCAGTTTTTCGCGGATTCAATAGATTTGTGGGCAATACATAATGCATTCTAAAGTTGTGTGAGCAATTCATAATGCATTCTATGTTGTGTGAGCAATACTTTAGGGTAGTTTTTGACAATTAACCTGTTACGTTTTTTCTAGCGGAAGTCGGTGAACAAAACTTTAGTGTAGCCTAAGAGCGTGGACAAAACCTTAGGTATTTTTTCGTTTGTGGACAATACTTTAGGGTAGTTTTTGACAATTAACCCATATTTTAAATATCAATGTATGCAATAATTAAATGATACGAACCAGTCCTGGCTAAAGTCTGCCCCCGATAAGACACCCAGAATCGAAGTTCCAAGGTATCACTTGAACTCTTCTGAAGATCTGCATCCCCAGTAGATTCATCACGACCAATCCGTTCCAAAAAATTCTCCCACTCATCTAAAACAAAAAACAAATTATCAGTCATACGAAATATGATTATTTAACTGTTTCAGACATGGATGAAATTTAGCATACATCTTAATTTCCTACAAACATAAACACTTTGAGACCTCTGAAGAATATGTAAATTCAATAATTGCTTTCTGTCAGATTTCTCAGGACAGATGAAGCTAGCACGACTATGTAATTAACGTATCTCTAAATATTCATTCAAATAAAACAGCCGAACTGAAGGAAACCAAGTGAGGAAATGACATTGTAGTCCCCATAAACATTGATTTGCAATGCCATAACGAATAGAGTTAACTTTTCAACCAAAAGCCTGAGCTAGTATGTGGTATGGCCCAACGAATCTCAAATTCCACACTTTTAGTCTGGGGTGCTTTAACATAACAAGCATCAATTTAGATCTCAAAACTGTTGGGCATTCATGCTTTATATAGCGAGGAAAGGTAATAGGACTATAATTGGCCAGGTGGTAACAAAATGAAAGCATGTAGAACAATTCCAATTCAATGCAATACATAATAAAATGGACATCCGATGGACAAACTTTATAGAAAAAGCAATGAGATCGATACCCGGAAATATTTTCTGAAGATAGAAAAGGATTGATATTCCATCCTCATTTTCCACACGCAGTTCGGAGGAACTATATATTACAGTCTCACTGTAGTATGGGGTGAATACACTACATTCAAATAAAACAAGAATCAGTTTGATTAACATAAAATGATCATTAAGACACTAATTTTCCATGAGTAGCTAATTTGTAAGTACCAGAACGGCATCATTTCACTAACTGGCTTTGCTGATGGCATATCCATAAATAAAGAATTTGTGAAGAACTCCAATCTTCTTCTCGCTTCAAGATTCTTTGGAATATTAGATGCTGTATCCTTCACAGTAAGAAGAAGGTGCAACCGTTTGACCTGCTCCTTCTGTGATAAAGACAAGATTGAACTGTTCAGTAAATACAAATAGATTAAACTAAGACCAGGGGAACATTTCGAATCTTACAATTTCCGGATCCTTTGGCCAGTCTACTCTTTGAAATAGGCGTCCTTCATTTCTTGCTCTCGCTAAAATGTTCCATGTATCAAGTTGCTCCCTTAAGTATTGAAAAACTTAATGAGCTTCCAATATATTCCCCAATCAAGCAACCACTTTATCCAAAACATATACCTTAAATCAGTTGACAACAGGTCATGTGTAACAACCTCATATAGCTCATACACAGCTTTTGCAACACCCTTAGCAAGTTCTGGAGTTTCATTACGTATCTGAGATGCAAATATTGTTATACACAAAACTAGCGTAACAGCATCTAAACACGAAAAGAATTGACATCGCAGTGAAGATAGATTGAGAAACAATTCCACCATATACAAAGTTACCAAAGGTCATATATTGCATTAACAAGAAAAACAATTAATCGCAGAACGGGAATTAACTGATTATTTAACCAATGAGGTTTTGCTAAAATTGAAAAGAAAAGGTGAAAGCAGAAGAGACAACAGCCATGTCAACAACCTGTATAACAAATGCCTGACAAATTAACGTATATAAAACCATATCTATGAAACACTTAATAACCAGAAACACTAAATGCTACGAGAAAGGCATTATAAGAATCTTAGTTATAATTGATAGTATTTTTAGGTCACTGTGAAAAAGAATTCTCCAAAACTTGTGGTGCATAAATAACAAAAACAACATCCAGCAATCAGCCAGACTAAGAAAATATGAAAATGAATAGGGGAACAAAAGAACATAAGCCTAAGCTGACAACAAAATTCACAGTAATCAACTGCAAACAGACAGTGGGTAAAACAAAAACATCTCTTGAGTAGTAGCAGAAGGCTTATCATTAATTTAAGGAATAGGAACCCCAAGACCAGAAATGAAGTATATAGTTACAGAATTTATACCAGGAGCCCACTTAATGCAGTAAATCTTGACACCACTAGAGGAAGCTTCTTAAGTTGTAAGGTTACAACAAGTGAGCCTTCCAAGATACTGTTGTTGATTTCTCGGAAAATCCTTTCAACCCTACAGAAAAGGTAATGATGATAAAATAGAAAAATCGCATGGTTACATTTACTTGTTAGATTAGATAATACCAAATCTAATGAGATTTAAAAATAGAAATAAAGCAAAACCATGTAGCAGCATGAGAAAATTCGTACCAAAGTCTTCCCTCACCATCAACGAGGGAATATAAAATATTTTCAACATTGTAGTAGCACTCTTGAACTGCATATGCCATGTACTCATCTCTACATATCCTATTCCAAAGATCAGCTTGTGTATCTTTGCAGTCCAAAGCCAAATCAATTGCCAGCAAGATCTAGAATCCACAAACATTTAATTTAGCAAATGACTTGAGAAATAATCATCTCTAACTAACATCCAACATCTTTTACCTTGCTACTTAAGAGAAACAGAGGCCATTGAACTAATCTTAAGCTCCCTGTATTGCTAGGAATAGAAAGCAGGTCCATTTCCCTGAAAGCATATAAGAAATAGAATAATGTAATAAGAAGTCAATGCCATGACTAATCTGAAAAATGTGACATTTGTGTTTTTTCCCTTTTCTAAAAGTTCACTCCTCTTCAACTTGCCTGTTACTAATGTAGTCCTCCTCACGCAAGCTTTTGATGATCTCATTCCAAAATGGAGAAAACATGGCTGCATATGTTTTGTTCATATCTTGAGAAGGCTAGGTACACAAAAACATTTCCATAAGTGTCTGAGAAAGAGTATGCTAAGTCATGGACGGTTAGAAGTTGGTGTATAATCTAGGTTTATTACTTCATTTAGGATGTTAAAACTCACCAGCATTGGTTATTACAATTAGAAAATAATGATATAAAAATTTCTAGGACTTCGTTCACAATGGAGAACTTTGTATCAGGTCAAGATCCACAGCTAATAGTTGGGTTTGACTCTTCTCTTTACAAGTAGCTATTTTTTACAAGTTTATTTAACTAGGTACTTTATAATTTAACACAGAACTACATGAGATCCTACTGTATGTTGAGAAAGGGAAAACCTAAGTATATTAGTTAAAGGAAGTTGATAAATAACTGTGAGAAGTCACAAGAAATAATCGTTGTCAGCATATAAGAGAATGTGTTGTTCTACTGTTCATAAATAACTGGATTTGTCATTTAAAGTAGGGCTAGATGCAGAATCACGTGAGAAAATGTTGATGTTGGTTGTTTGAGCCAATAAGCCATATTTGTTATTTAGTAGTTGTCACGTGTGGGTTTCCTATATGTGTGCAAAAATCATTCTCAGCGTGTGTAAGAGAATGAGTTGTTCTACTGTCCCTTTTTTGGGTCTAGCACACACCTGAGATGACTGTCTGTCGAAAGGCATCCTGCATATAGCATAGGGAAATACAAGTTACAAAAGAATGTAAGAAAATAGCAAAAGTCGAATGTCAATTATTTTCACTGCTAGAAAGTCATAAATGCTGCCTAAACAGGCAAAAAACAAAGTAATGCATCAAAACTGGCATCACAAGATGTAAATATCAAGCTTTCCCCCAATCTAACTCTTTTTAAACATGGTGATATAACTTATTAGCCTGACAATGTACACATGTACTAAAGATTGGGCCATTACAAGATTACAGTTATTGTGATGGTAAAACAAATCCACAAGGGTGTCATCCTATATCCAAGGATAAAATTAAGTTATGAGTACAATGTATCAGAAAACAGATCTACAATAGTTCCAGACAGTACGACGCAAAGTATGAACAAAACAACCATCAACATAACCAGGGGTGGCTGGGTGAAAGTTGTTTTAGAAAAATATTAGAAAAAAAAAACCACGATTCTATAAGAAAGTTTTCTTCAATTAAATCTGTTATATATAATATTCAACTTGAAGAATTATGTCCTACGAAAACAACAGCAGCCAAGGGTGGGTTGAAACTGTTTAAAAAAACAAGTATGCTCATAACTTTAGAAAATACAATATTAAATGTTCTCTATTAGAAAATATCCAAGTTTTTTTCAATTAAATCTGTAATAAACAATATTCAATTTGGAAGATTATGTCCTAGGAAAATAACGGCGTATCTACTGGTTTCCAAAACAATTTTATTAGCACAGCTGTACCCATCATTTACAATTTTTTGTGCCAATGAATAGTATGTCCACACAATAAAAGACTGGATTTGATCAAGAAATGATAAGTGATCCTGACTATAATCACAGAATGGCTCTATCATGTCTGAAGTTGCAAATCACCTTTTAGTTTGGGGGGAGACAAGATTCTTGACAAAGGCTTCAGGAAAGCTCTCAAAACGTTTATGGACCATTTCAAGTGATCGTATCTGCACAAAAAACAACCTTCGTAAATCAAGGAGCATAAGCACTAATTTCCCCATATGACACATTCATAATTAGTAAGGAGCATATCACCTCGCCTAACCGAGACCGTGCACCCATAACACCTCCAACAATTGCTGATAAGAGAGTGTACCATATGTGAATGTCCATGAGATAAATCTGGAGGAACGTAACAGAAATGAGAAATTGCAAGTTCAAACAATACAAGAATGCAGATGCAAATATTACAGAATAACAGAGCACAAGGTTTACATTAATAAAAAAAAATGAAACCTTAATGGGAGGCCTTAACCAAAATTTGCAATATGATACCAAGGCGAATAATGTCACTCTTTACGTAAAGGCAGGGAAAAAGAAATTACTCACAGCGACAACGGGAGCCCACACGCTAGCAACAGTCAAAAAATTGTAATTGTCTGCAACATACACACACCCACATTAGCAAGAGATGATAGATCTTCATTCCAATCATATACTACAACCAAACATGATTTATCATATGGAACTATATGATACTCCCTCCTCCCCAAATTAGTGTCCCATTTTCTTTTGGTTAGTCAGTTAGTTAAAACAACTTGAGTAGTAGGCACATGGGGGTATAAGGTGAAAAGTCAAACCTTAAATATTGAATACTTAATTCTTGCAAATAGACAAATGGGACACTTGCTTTGGGATGGACAGTATAAAATACATCAGAATGCATGACGAAATATATGTAAAGTCGTGAAAGTAAATAAATGAAGGGCTTACTTTTCGAGAACAAATCATGCCATGAATAAGGCAGAGACGGGAGATTAACAATTATGTTAGTAGGCCCGACAAGAGGTTGTATCTGCAATAAAAGTAAACATTAGAGTCCAACATCATGACAGTGTGGGCAAAACAGAATCACATGGCCATGTACACGAGGAAAAACTAAAACTCTTAGGGAAAAAACAAATTTAGAAAAGAGAACTTGCCTGAAGAAAATAAGCAAAAGTGAATTTGCAGATAAATATCACCACCCAAAAGAGCACATATCTGTACATCATAAGAAAAGAATCCACGAGAATTGTTACTATAGTATCCTGGAAAACAATGCACCAGAAATGTAAAGCAACTTTTATGTTCTTTTCAATCACAGTTTTAGGTGACAATGCAAACCTTCTTAGAAGCCATTCCATAGCTTTCCACAATGACTTATCTAAGAACCCCACATTTATTAAAAATAAATCGGAACTAGAGATGTAGCTTTTAAGTTACCCAAACCCCATAATTGCAAACAAGGATTAACTCGGAAATGAATCACTTAATTTCACCAAGAATGTCATCTTGATTAACATACTTCCATTACCCAAGAAGATCAGGTAACATAATGATCTTTATAAACTAGTATGGTAAAGATGGTCCATACATTGATGAACTATAAAGCATTGGCTATTCTGTTCCAGACAGCAATAAACACAACCAATCAATCCCTATGCTTATTTTTTCACCAATCTAGGGAAAATAACTGCAGAGGTTAGATGTTTGAACTTGAATAAGTTGATCCTAAAACAAGTCTCTGGAGCGAAGAGCCGTAGACCAACAAGGTACTGCCAACTAACCTAATTGCATGTACCTATGCCATGAATAACAATAGTGCAGGGAAAAGCATAACACATACATATGCAGAATAATTGATATTGGATACATGGGATACGATGTTAACTTATTATATTACTGCATAACTCATTCTGAATATGACAAAGAAACTTAACTAATAGCCAAATTGAGAAGTCAATGGGGAATCATACATATAAATCAGAACAAGCAATCCCCTACTGTTTCTTAACAAACTTTACTGATAACTATGATCTTGAGCATAAGACAGACACCGCATAATTAAAATTAGAATGTAAAATGTCGCCCGACCTGCACTGGACAGCCCTTTTGTTTTTCAATAATGAATGTATAACAGAAATTATATAAGCACAATTATATTCCTGATAAAAAGTCGAAAACATACCTGCAATAATCACTCATCCTCTCATAAAGGCCACGCCCAACATAGTACCGCTCCTGAACCAATCAATTTATAAGTAAGAGAAGCGGTCATCGGTTGAAATGTAATCATAAAACTGTTTCAACAGCAAAGACTGACTGAGTTGAACTTACTTCGTAAATCCATTTGAAGAACTGAAAGAAAGATTGATCAGACATATCAGAGAGCGTATGACATGCAGGAATCTGAAGCAACAGCGTGAACACCAGGCGCAACCCCGCATAAACTCCCAATACAAGAATGTATATGCGAAAATATAATGAATTTGAATTACGATCATATCTCTCGTCCAAAACCTTCCTGCAATTGGTTCAAATGCTTAGGAACATATTTGTTTGAACAATTAACACAAAAAAAAAAACACAGATGACTCACATGTAAAGGTATGTCACACATACAGAGGCCAACCCAAACCAAAAAAATCTAATAACCAGTCTTGAGATAGCCATGCCTCTTGCCGTGGTGTAAGCCCCAAACATGAGTAAGACATCTAAACAACCTACATTAGCAGCATATGACCAATCAATTAAAGCAGAAGAATCCAATAAATATGAGATATAAGATTTGATCCGTTAATGAATGTAAGCACAGTAGGGTCCAGTGAAATCACAACTTACTTTCTATGAAATTCATGATTACAAATGTCGGCCCAATGCTTAGTACAATCTTAAAAGTATTCAAATTGATATTTCCATGATGAAAGGCTATAATTGTCAAAGCCTGTGGATAAAAGAAAAAAAAATCTAATTTAGGGATCATCAATTAGAACAAAAAATATATATATAACCATACAAGAACAAATTTCACCTGGAACATCAAGACCAAAAAGATCCAAAGCCTATGAAAACTTCTATATAAGTGAAGAAAGGTTCTGTGCTCAACAAAAGTGCTTTTGCCAGTCTGCAAAATGAAAGGAAGAAATAAAAAAGAAAAGTAATGGTAAGTGAAATTAGAAAATATAAGAAAGCACAGGATACTTTTCTGCAGTAAGTAGAAAATAGAGGATGAGAAGGCCTTCACATTAATAGAGATTATCACATCAATACGTCAAATAAATCATCTTGTGCAAATTAGTCAAAGCATAAAGTTCACATGCAAATTCAAGATATGGAAATGCAGAGACAAGGTAACCACCAAAAGATCTAGAGTTCAACAGTGTTCAGGTTTACAAATGTTGAAAAACGCATAACCAAATACTTCATTAATCCAACATTGGATGATGACACTCATATTAAAAGCCCATGACACATAACTAGTCGTATAGCACAAAAAAAAATGCATGACCAAGAGAAGAAGCTCTTAATGCTCATAGAACAGTGTCAAGAGCATCTAATCAGTAAGCAAGCAGAGGCACAAGGCGACACCTACGTGATCTTACAAGGTTTTGAATTTCAAATATCACACACAAAAATATAGGGATGTATCGGTATAAACAAAAGTAACAAAAAAATACTAGCTAAGGACACAAAAAATATTGGCTAAACAAAAATAACTAAAAGCCTAAAAGGACACACTTAAACTCTAGCCTGAAGTAGAGAAACCCAGCTATAATTTGAACTGCCAGCAAATTCAACAATAGTAACTACTAGAACAAGAATTATTGTAATTAACAACTGATGGTAGGGTGCTCATCATCAGGGCAAGAAGGCATCAATGAGAAGACCAGTGAAGCCTAGCAATTTAACATGAGAGATGTAATTGCCAGCTTGCCACGACTTAAATTTTAATGACTAATGAACAGAAAATAAATTGTGAACAACTTCATAGCACTGAATCAAACATTAGACCACAAACACCTTAAGAACACCATGGTATAAGTTGAGGATATATATTTTACAATATATACATATATTGGATATGTAAATTTCAGCTCATTGCAAAAGAATAGGGACAGCTATGTTAGTTAGTTTTAGCATTCAGATTGTTTCCAGCCATTTTCATTGTTAAGTCCCATGAATATGCCTATATACCATCTTCAACATTTCAAATTCAGTAGAACGAAAAAAGAACGACAAATCCAGTGGGAGACCATCAGCAAAACTAACCCTTTTCCCTTTTCTAGGCTTCAATAAAAATTTCGACTCCTTCTTCATAGGCCAGCTCAACTCGAAGCAAGCAGGGGACCTACAGAAAAATGCAATCAAGGATGAAAGGTTGAGTAATGAACCTTAGATTTAGATATCATAAACAAAGACTGAAAGATATACGAACCAAAAGTATTCATTGAAATCATCATAATTCCGCCAAGCTGAATGTGCAGCTTTCCCATTATTGTTTCTGACTGTTTCCTACATAAACAACACCTTGAAAATTACTGGCAACAGAAATGGAGAACATATACAATGAAAACGTATATAGAACTGTCATACAAGTACTAACATATTTTCATTCATATAATGTTAACTGTTCTGCACAAACATGTACTTTTTGATGAATCTGGACGTAAACCTTGTTACAACTATTTCCTATTTCAAGCTTGTTAGTTTATTTCCTATGATGAGTCTGTTTCCTATTAGTAGTATAGTTCCCTACACTAGTTCATTTCCTCTTTAGCATAGGACTATAACTCATATAAAAGGATCAGTAGTTGCAATTTAATATCAGTTAAGAATCCACTCATCAATCAATAATGTTCTTTATTTTAGAATTCAACAAACCTAAGTTCTCTTAATCTCAAAGCTATTACTACAAAATTCTCAGATGAAAACTCACTTGGAAGTAAATGTGAAAGATGAAGGCAGCAATACCTTTTTTCATTTGCCTCACTAGACACGGCCTCTCAGTCTAAATGTATATTTCAAGAAAATTACTTGCAAGTTTTATTCACTTGCGCAAACTCCTTTCACTTTGTATTTAGCACAACACGATCGGGCCAAATATTGAAGTCGTAAAATAGATATAGCAGACAAATGGATTTTCTTAATGTGGGTAGACAGGAAAGAGAAGGGTGAATGCAAAATAGTTAATAGCAAAAGACGAATTCAACTATATATTTCAATGCTCAACAGAATCAAGAATCATATTAAGACAAGGAGGTAACTAGAACATAAAGATAGTTGATTACATATCCAGTAATAGTACATGACAACAAAATAAGTAGCAATGCAGTTAATACAGTTGGTATAAAAATTCAAATAATCACCACTATCTCCATCTAAGTATTAAGTAGTAGTACAGCTTAAGTCAGATTGTGCAATGGAGTTTATATGATGAGCAGCCACCACATGTATGGCTTTAATGCCTTCATTGCTGGCTAACTATTACCCATTAATAGTGGACTGATTATTTACAACAAATATAGAATAAATTCACAGTTGAAAAATGTGTCTAGATAATTTGTGTGCTTAACACACTTGGGTAGGACAATACACATATGAAAGTATATGTTAGTTTTTCAACAAAACAGAAGATGGTCAAAAAATATCCTGAGAACCACTCTTCCCTGCCAAATAGCTCCTTACTAATATTAATTACATAAGACCAGAGACAGAAACTCATTCAAAACAAGAAGATTACAGTCCAAACAAACTTAGGAAACCAGACACTCCAAGACAAAATAATTTTAGGTCAAATTTCCAATCCAACATGCAAGCCTTGAAGGAAATGTTCTGTGTGAGTAGACATACTTTCAATGAGAAGACCACATAAGTTCTACTGGGTAACCAAGATTATGTGAGATGCATTGAAAAAGCACTAACCTCTGCCATCGTATCATATATCGGCGAAATTATTTGTTCAAGGTATGACACAGAACCATCTTCTGCCATACAGCTTGCGGCAGGATTAGCCACTCCATGATCCAATATTGCATCCAACTCTTTTGCCATCTGCAAAACAATAATTAGTTATTATAAAACACCGATAAAAAAAGAATTAGATAGAATCCCTCTACTTTTTACAGAATAAAAAGGATGACAGGCCCAGTTCGATAGAAACTTACATGGTGGAATATATAGCATAGACATTCGGGAAGAAAACGGACATTTGCAGCTTCACCCCAGATAAGAAAGTACAATGAAACCAGAAAAAGCTTCCTATCTCTATTGATAGCTTCCAAACTGTGGGTAAAATGAAAATAATATATAAATGTTAGTGTTAAGCGAATAAGATGTGTACAACGAAATTAATAACTTAAAAGGGACATCACGTTGCAGCAGAAACCTGTTCCATGCAAGGCGTATTCGCAAGTATTTGCACCACTTGATATAGTTAGCCAGTGCCTTCAAGAAGACATCATTGATTGCTTTCTCATCTATTTTCTGTGCAACCCAAAAAAAAGTGAACAGAGATCATAGTCTAGTACTGCATCCACAAAACCCCAAAAATCAACTACTCCCCGTGTGCCATCAAATTGCATAAGCATGCCCAGGTAAAACACTAAAAGCAACCAGTAACTAGAACAGTGAAGTTGAGATTGAGCATTCGTTATAATAGTAAACAGAGGTGAGAAAACACTCACAGGATCAGCCTGCACTGGTATACTAAGACGAGATTGTGCATTTGCTATCATAAGAACAACATGTTCACGCTGATTCCTTATGTTGTCTTTCTGCAGAATAAAGAAAAGTTGTTAACAAGACATGCTTAATAGGAATAGTAGTTGACTAAAACTCTCTCAACTAGAGAAACTATGGGAATCTGATTCTAAATGAGCAGATGATAAAACAACTGTCCTGGTATGAACTGCATTAGAGCAAGTATATATTAGGACTCGAAACACTTTCCCTTGATATTGCAAGAGTTCAATTTTACATACATCAGTTCAACCATTACAAAGTATAAAGATATACTGTCATTTAGATGTGTGTGGCTTTAATGAATAATATAATATCCAAAAATATATATATATTATACAAAAAATCCTATACGCACTATGTTGTATTCTTAATAAGAGAAAAAACTCCAATTACCAAACAAGAAAAATGAAACAGCACAATGATAGCATGGTAGCCCTTAAGCAGAAATAACTAATCCTCTTCTGTTTAAAACCATAAGCAAAGTGTGGTCAATAAGAGAGAAATATGTTCACTCTCAAGTGAGATACTATTCTTCAAAACTCCAGTTCTTAAAACTTTCATTAACAAAAATTCAATATATGACATACCATTCCTAGAAATGACACATTGGGAAAGGGATTGGAATGCCAAGCTTTGGCAAGAAGGTAAACAGTACAAGGATTTAAATTTACCAAAATGAAACATAGAACAGTCCAAAATCTAGTTACCTTTCACATTTTCAAGAGAGGGACAAGAAGGAACCATATAAGTAGGGTAAATTTTGGATATACGTATTTAGAAATATAACATGTAATGCATGATGAGATATGTACACGTGTTGCAACTTATACCAGAATCACCGAACTCCAATCAGATAATAAGAGAACTATACACAAACCTGAAAACCAAACACATACTCAAGCAGATCAAACATGTCTGAATCACGTTCTCCAGATATCACAAAATCAGAAGGAAGTCGGGGGAAATGCTCGGTATATCGGATAGCAGATATTGCACCTCTTACCTGGATAGTTTATCCCAACATAGACAGTAGAAATCTTTAAATACAGCAAATCAAAAGATCCAGCTTGGTCAGAAGTGAAATTCCATTGCACGATATCAACGTAACTATAGATTGTTAACTACAAACTATTGAAGAACATAAATTATTCAGGATATCACATATACAGATTACAGAGTTAGATGGAGTTGTTAAACTAGCTGCACAATACAAGAGCTGCAACCCAAAATATTGTAAACTAGTAACATCTCTCATCCTTGGTCAACTTACTTCTGGAAATACTCCAATCGCATTGGTCATGGATAGTGGTGGTGTCTCCAAGGGGACAATATTGTAAGGTGTAAGTTCACCAGTCAATGCTGCACCAGATGATTTGATTCTCCGCAACTGAAAACCACAGGTAAAGTTTAGTGCAAATTAAAAACAAACCTTAAATCACGGTAAGTTTCATTTTCCAGTTCGGAGCTTGATATTTGCTGTACCACACAAAGGCTTCCCGGTAAAACAACTTATTTATTCTCGAATAATAGATGATAATTTACATGGGTCCAAATATTATCAACCAGCATTATATGGGTTCTGAATTCTAAAACAATACACTGCTTTCTTGAAAATTGCAGCCAAGTTCAGATATAAAACAAGTACCTCCTCCACAATGAATCGTCCTACTCCATTAGGATCTGCATCTTTGCTAAGAACCTCCATGACCTCAACTAAGGCCCTCAGAGTGGCGATGACCTTTTTCATTTCTGAGTATCTGAATCCTAACCTAAAAAACAAAATGTAAGGGGGTGAACACATGTAAAACAAACCAAATCACAGAAAAGTAAAAACACAAGATTTTTTTCCTCTTCTTGCTAAATTAACTACGGGTAAAGATAATTTGACTTCTTAAATTGAAGACGCAATCCATTGAGCTTACGAGGTAGCCCTATACAAAACCAAGTATAAGTATAAAGTAGAAAATAAATTACATTATTTTGAGTATATAAATACCAGAAAACAGAACAACAAATAACTTATGACATATAGTCAGAGATGACTACAAAGACAGATAAATCTTCAGTACATTATGTTCCGAATGTGGAGTGAAAAATTAAATATTGTGCCTTTTCAATAAGATTACATTTGAAAACATAGGAATAGATGATCCCCATTTCTAAAAACCTAACAACAATGTACTCCATCTTGAAAACACCTTTGACCCACCCCTCTTTCCGTCATATCGTTGACAAAATTAACCAGAAAGCTAAGAGATGAGGATAAGTTGATCTTACTCTCCCAAGTTAGTACTATAGGTCCCAGATTCACGCCATTTTTGTTCCTCTCTTTGAATATCATCCACTCTATGCTGCCTCTTGTACAGTTGATAAAATTCCCACAATCGTTCAATATCACGATTGCGATCTATTGGACCTCCATCCCTTTGGGCAAGTTTTTGCTGCAGAAACAGTCAGCAACTTTAAGATTAATTTGAACATAGAACACAAAAAATATGCAGTTCTGAAACAATGTCACCATAAAGCAGTGTACTAGAATGTATAATAACAAAAAAAAAAATCACTAACTACATATGCCTTAGATTCAAAATTATGATACCTTAATAACGGACATCAATCCAGTCTTGAACTGAAGAACACCTCTACCCTCACTACTGGGATCCAGGTTCTGTGCCATAGTATATGCCTGCTCACACACTGAACCATTGCTTTTGCATTAATATGTGAAGTGGCATGATCACTTAATCAACAGAAAAATACACAGAACCCCGCAGATATATGTTAAACCAATTAACCTCAACAACAAATATACAAGCCATAACGACTATCTTGATTCTTGACACTAATAACAGCACAGAAATGAATGAATTAGATCTAGACCTCAGGTCATATCAATGAACAAGATATGGGAATAAGCATTTATATCTCACCCTAAATGACAGTAGGACATAAATGTTTAAATTTCAATATACGATCAATATGCAACTCAAGTGCACTGCTAACTACATATATGAAGTAGAAACTTCTTTGACTTAGGTGTTTAGTTTTAAGATCAAAATACAAAGTCAAGTACACTGCTAACTACAAATATGGAGTATAAACCTCTTTGAAACAAATCTATGCGTTCAGGAAGACTTAGATAAATCATAAATATTTATCAAAATACAAAGTCAGGTGCACAGCTAATTACACATATGAAGTAGAAACTTTTTGAAATAAATCTGTGTTCAGTGGGACCTAGATATTTAGTTTCCAACATATGATCCGAATACAACTCAAGCACATTGCTGACTACAAATTTGAAGTAGGAATTTCTTCCAAACAATATTAGTTGTCATAAACGTGAATTTGAAACTTGAAACTTTATATCTTCTTCAAA
Source organism: Erodium moschatum (assembly GCA_036897745.1). NCBI lineage: Eukaryota > Viridiplantae > Streptophyta > Magnoliopsida > Geraniales > Geraniaceae > Erodium > Erodium moschatum. The sequence continues at coordinate 20,044 of JAYMSV010000192.1, forward strand.
TCAAATATAACCATATTCACAGTGGACCAGCATGTACATCTTAAGACTCCAGCACCAGGTCTAAATATGGTTAAGATCAATCAAATTCTGAACTGCAGCTAAAGTTCTTCAGTCCAGATCTGCTTAAACCAAG
>JAYMSV010000193.1:0-20132 GCA_036897745.1 Erodium moschatum
GGCCAAGGGCTTTCCGCAGTAGATGCTTTCCAACGACGCCCAGGAAGGACGACCGACGTCATCCGAGCAGCAAACTCATGGTCGATGCTTGCACCGAACGATGGACCCATGGTTCCCCTTGCAACGGCTTGACCATGGTGGGGCGGTGAACAACGTGACAAGGGGTGACCAACATCGGTGGTGGTGTTGATGGTGGCATGGGAGTTGAGTTGCAGTTAAGATTGGGTGGCGGAGACGAAAAATGGATGGGAGACGGAGAGACGGAGAGAAAACAAAAGCCTAAAAACAAAAACCGGACAAGGCTGAAAACGACGTGAGGGTAACTGTAGAGTGAAGGAGTCATGGCAAGGCCAGAGGGGTGAGGTGACTGTGGAAGAAGAGAGGTTGAAGAAGATATAGAAGCCTTAATGTGATAGTTTTACTAAAGAGCCCCTAGAACTTATCAAAAAATGTTGTGTTTTTGCAGTCAACAATTCAATTGCTTCTCATCCATCCATTCTTAAAATGGATGGTTTGGATGGGTTCTCATGGTTACTACGTTATGAGGTGGTTTTTATTTGATTTCTCCTCCGTTTAATTATATTGTAAGTGTGTAATATTTAATTATCATTAAATATGAATAGATTAAAATTTGATGGTTTTATCAAATTTAAAATAGAGAAAATAGTAATATTACAATCACATGATGAAATCTTGTCTTGCAATGCTCCAAGTAAAATCAACTTGAAAACGATCCCAAAATAAGTCAACTTCGGTCCTCTTCCATTGCTCGATGCAGATGAGACAAAACAGAGGAAGTTTCAGAGGGTAAGCGACAAAAGAGACCATTAGAACAGTATGGTTTTGCTGAAATGTTGATTTGTAAAACACAATGATTTATTGATTAAGAAGTAGAACACAAACAACGAACCAAAACACTTAATCACTACGTTAGTTGCAAATCCTTGAATCAAAAAGGCATGAAAAATACAAAGCAACTCTATACAAGCAAGCCACTCATTATATCTTGTTGGTGACCGAGCATTCCAAAGGAAGGCCCTGAGGGAACCGGTTAGCGTCGGCGCAGTAATTGTAGATCATGTAGTTGTTCTGCACCCATTTGAGCCTCTTCTGGCTCGTGGAACCGAGATCTTGGGATAGCCAACGGTACTTTTTTGAAGTGTTAGAGCTGCAAGAAGATGAGCCGGAAGACCAAACACAAGCACTGGCCTTGAAGTTCCTGAAGGAAGCATTGAAAGGAGCTTGAGACCAATCAGTCTTGACGAGCCCACCTCTCGTTGCCCAGTCATCGGCGTTCCATAGGCTCGAGTACAGTCTCATTGGCTGATTCTTCGGGTATGGAACCCCAAATGACTCCAAGTTTTTGAACTCCCTAATGGGTCTCCCATCAACAAACAATCTGAACACATAAAAAGACCAAATGCACCAAGTCAATGAAACTAACCCCATTTTCGTTTTACGTTTTTGGCGCAATTACTATGTTATCCTTAATGAGCCTTTGGTTGGATAAATGGAATACCCGGGTCGTTAAGCAAAATATCCGGTCGCGTATAATTTGGATAGCCTTCATTAAGGGCAAATCCAAGTTTCTACTAAAAATGGAGCTTAGTGCGCAAAGAAAAATAGCCCCGAAAGCAAGACATAAATTTTTGCACATTCCACCTAGTGGGACTTCATACACAAGAAAGACCAAACTCTGATATCATGTTAAGATCTGTCTCACCTATAATATAGATAGGTATCGAATGGTGAATGGATCCACATATTGTCTATGTGCGACTCTTAACAACATTTATAAAAATGAAGATGAAGTGCTTACACAATGTGAGCAGGGTTCCAGAGGATGGAATAGGTGTGGAAGTCAAGAGTGGGATCAAACCAGAGGTAGAACTGTTGCTCTCTGTTTCCTTGGCCTTGGCTGTAGACATTTGTGTGGACAATGTAAGGATCGCCACTTACGTTGCCCAAGAACTCAAAGTCTATCTCATCCCATGTTGTCCCTTGTGACTTCAACTGCAATGTCACGTATATTTCATTTATATCAGGACGGAGAGAGAATATTTAATTAATCGTATCATATAAGAGGGGGAGACATACATAGTAAGCCGTGACGGTTCCTGCAGAGTTTCCGGGGACGAGCTTGAGTTGCATATCAAACTTTCCATACAAAAACTCATTCTTGGACTGGAAGCCAGAGCCGGAGGCACTGTCGAGGGAGAGAGATAGAAGCTTGCCATTGTTGAGTATCTTAGCTCGGCCATCTCCCCAAGTGATATCGATGTCCTTGTACAAGTTTCCGGAAATAGTAAGCATGAGATTCATCAGCAGAAGTAACCATAGTGCTTTTGAAATGGCTGAAGAGAATGTGGCCATGTTGACTGTCTTTGTTAATGCTGGTGGGCTCAGGACAAGTTTATGTGATTGTTCGATTTATACAAGTGTTGAGGTGGAAGTGTCTTTGAGTGGGCCGGTGGAAATGATGAGAGAAGTGAACCCACCAGCTGGATTGCACAACCGAACATTATAGAATTCGACAGTCTTAAGGTTGCTGAACATTCTAGGACAAAGTGACTGCTGAATGGAGTTGGTGAATGGTCGTATGAAGTCCACCTACCAACCAATATCATCTATATCGTTAATGTGACTTCAATATCGATCATTAATCAATTAACGGCTAATAAGGGTATCATTAATTTTAGCAGAAAGATATGTTAATGGGTTCGTGTCTGCCAATCCCAAATTAAGATTGTCTAGTAGATTCCAGAGAGGACTCGCATATTTCCTTGTCAGCACCTACAAGCCTAAAGTGGATGTAGAACTGCGCAAGTCTGGAGAGTCTGCAATCATTATGTCTCGACTATATACGAATATTGTATCGATAAACATTGCTCTCAACTTCCCAAACATCTTACATTGATGGAAGCTATACTTTGAATTGAAGAAACATAATTCGCTAACCAGTTCTGTACATTTTAACATGCTATGTATTTTTCAGGCAATACAACAAATCGTATATCTAATCTTCAAATCAGGGTATGTGTACTGTGTCAAGAGTATGAAACCAACAAGTTTTATCATCTCATGCCAAAGCTTGAGCCATGATAGAGCGATGTGATAGCTGCTGTTTGTAGAGATCCTGGAAAATACGGTATTTGGCATCATGGTACTTCTTCACCGTTGGGTCTTCAGATGGATGGATGGTCTGTCAAAATTCATTCAACTAAATTAGGCAATAAATGGAGAAGTGGTCAAGTTATTTTCCCGCCGCACCACTGATGTTCATTTGATAGAAAAACTATTCAAATAAAAGTTGGGTTGCAACATGCACATAATAAGATATTCTATATACAAGATGGACCATTGGCCGCACAACCTATCTAGCAAAAACTAAGTTGGAAAGTAAATACTTTCAAAACAAGTGCTCTTTATTTTTTGGCAAATATTAAGGATCAGTGTGTACCACTTTCGCACCATGTCCACTTCACGTGTGCTCCACTTGTTCAGAGACTCATGTGGTAGCAACTAACTCATACAAAGACATAGGTGACACAGGTAACTCATACAACTAACTCTTAAGTTACTTCTTCAAAAGGAATGGGGACAATTATATTGGGCGAGTAAGATGCTTATTTTTTAATGGATGTAGCACATTTTTTATCAGCTCGATGGACCACATATTAAGTGGGACACAACAAATATGATAGCTAGCTTAGCTTTACCTTATATACTAAGAGGTTGTCATCTGAATCAAAATTCAGGTCTCCTAGTCAGCCAGTCCTAATACATTATGATCCCTTCAACTTGTGTCCATTCTTAAAGCAATAGAACAATTAATAACAATACAGCAGAATATAAATGTTAGTCATACCTGCCCGCTTGCATTCAGGGCTTTCATGGCCATGCTGAGACTAGAATATTTCTTAGCAGCAACAGCACCGAGAATGGCAGCACCTAATAGGACAGATTTGCTTTCTCTAGGAAGAATGATAGGACAGCCTGCATCAATGAAGAGCACTAATTAAGGTAAAAAAAGGTGCACTAAAATTCCAAATACTCTGAGAAATATGTAGGAAACAAAATTACATGCAGGTTGGGCTAGCAGTAAACAATAAACTTGATTGCTTTCACATGTTAAGCTCAAAACATGAATCAATGGCAATCAAACAAATTAAGAAATGACTGTACTGATGCATGATGCGAAGAAAACTTTTTAGTTTTTATAGGATGGTAAGTAAAACTCCCATAGCCGATCAAATTTTAGACCAGAGAGAGAGAGAGAGAGAGACCAATTATATTTGCATGTTCTTGAACGAATAATGGGTTCTTTGTGAGGCCGCCACATGCAAGTATCCTGTCAATCTGTAAGAAACAAAAGGAGAAGGGGATAGAAAAGGAAATGTGTAAATTTATTAACAAATGTTGTGAGTACCGTAAAAAGTAATTCAGATTAACTAACTATATAGTAGCATCAAAATGGGAATGGCAAGAGATTATTTACCAGATTTACAAACCATAGAAAAGTGCTAATGAAACAACATGAAAATGGCAGGTTTAAAAAAGGACTAAAGAAAGCAAGAGAAGACACTCCAAGACAAGGTCAACCCTACAAACTTAACAGTAATGACATAGATGGCGTACTGAAGGTAAGACAATTTTAATTACAAATCTGTATCACTATAAAATTTAAGTCTCATTTTTGTTTTCTTAAATTATTGTAAGTCACTTATTTTTCTTTTCGCCAAAAAGAGAGTTATGTGAACTGTGAAATGAAACTCAATTATGGCACAAAAAATAATGTATTAGAGTTTAAGTTGTGCATTCTCACTTTGTGACCATGGGCATTGCAGTGCTCCAGAATGTGGCGCGTACCATACGCAATACCCTGTATTGTGGCAAGATACAGTAGAGCCAGTTGTGTCTCACTTGAGTCAAGTGTTAAGCCACATATCATTCCTTTAGCTTTCGGGTCAGCAATTGGAGACCTGAACCATCACAAACTTAGCACCTTAGCTTTGAAAAGAATACACGAGAGCGCTAGGAACTTAAGAGTTAAGCTTCCGGCCCCAATTAATAACCTGTTCCCATGGAAATCAGGAAGGACATGCAAATCCTCAGTCAAAGCACCAAGAAATGGGCACTTCAAATCATCTACCATTGATTCCAATATTTCGTTCAGTACTTCATACATAGAAATATCTGAAAGATTAAGGAACAGAGGATTAATCTAAAATGTGTATGTAAAGAAAAGCCTGTTCATAATTTGTATCACATTCATAAAGACAGCACAATCTTACTCTGAGAAGCAGCACAACTAGCCACATACCGAGAAGCAGCATGATTTTCAATTATGTAGTCCAACAATGCACCAGTGGCACTCTGCCCACCTTCTGTAAGCCAGTATTCAGGGACCAATGCTGAAGATACAAAAAAACAAAGAATGAAAATTACTTCCTAAGCAAGTTATTTTGAATTTATTATTCTTAATAAGAACAGCAGGTTATGGACATGAAACATCCATGCAAATAGCAAAGTTTACTTCAAGAATCAAGGGTTATTTTATGTTCCAGCTTTTTTGCTTCTTTTATGGCCAGTCCAATTTTGGGTTTACAGTCATGTATAAGTTCTTAATCATTTTAGTAACCAATGATTTTTAATGTTCACTGAAATTAAGATTCTTGTGCTGGTAAGATGAACCCAGGAAGATATGAATACACACATAATTCATCAAACTCAACGAAATAAATTCAAAATAGTTTCCAGCATGCTTACTCTTAAGGATAATGTTACATAATCCTAGTCCTCTGTGTGATGCCAAAGAGAAGCCAAGTGTCTAGAATATCCTTCATCTTTTCTTTCAAACTTCTGTACTACTAACAAAGTAATTAGTAATTACTTCATAATCGGACCTGATTCTCCCTCTTCCAACCCACATGTAAACCTTATATCCACCAGTTACAGGCCAAAGTCCATAAACCATAGACTGATAAAATTCCCTAAAATAAATTGATTCCCAATCCTTAAGCCCACAAAAATATTCATCCTAGCAGGCTTCACATATCGTGTTTGTACAACAAAACAGGACACTTAACACTATTTGAATGGTATCACACTTCAAAATTTGCATCACTCTGAAATATAAATTTGAGTTGAAATAGAGACATGTAGGGAAGCAATTAAGAAAACATGGGCATTAATGCAAAAGATAGGAACTAGAAAAAGGCACAAGCGACTATTATCACAATATTAATGCAATAATCAGATCGTAAGGGTTTGCAATCTGCCTGATTTGCAATTTTGGATTAGCGATCATCTTATAGATTGCAGGAATAAAGTTTTTCAAGGTTTTACATATTTTTCATTGCTTTTACATGTTTTGTGATAGTGGACTTAGAATGTTATTCATTACAAAGACTAAATGTAATCCATTGATCCAGACAAGATGAAGAAGTTTCGAAAGTTACCTGACCAGTATGGCCCCCACAACTCTGGTATTAGCAGCTTGCTCTTTGAGATTGCCATATGACAAGTAGAACTTCCACAGACTAAAACCATATAGCGGCATATAGCATCTTTATCATTCTCTAGAGCATACATAAATGTTCTTTTTTTTCAGAAAAAAAAAAACATTTTTCTTTCATATTAACAAATAAAAAGCATTATGTAAATAAATAAGTAATATAATTCTTTCACTAAGCCATCAACAACCTTCAGCCTCAGAATGCACAAAGACACTTCCCAACACCCCTAAACTTCCAGCATGAGCACCTATCGTTGACGTACCAACAGGAATTCCTTTTACCAGGCCCAGTTCCTGAAAAAAATAACATATATAAGTACAAAAATTATCCACATCTCAGGCGTTGATGGTATAATGCAGAAACACCCTCCAACCCATAATAAATGGATACAATCATATCATTGCAACTAAATAAATGTCTTGCTTATTTAACAAACATGTCAATTAGTTTGAACATTTGAGTACGAAAACATCTTGCCTTTGCAGCAGTTGGAGTTAGACCAGAACCCAAAGGATGGCCAGGGAAAGCTACACTTCGCCCTGTTGACAATCATTATCAAGTCACTAAACTAGAGTCTGAAACAATACTAAACAGATATTGCACTGCTGGCAAAATAATCAAATGATGTGTAGTAATTCCTATCACACATTTGTTTTTGTTAAGGCAGTTTATAGAGATGAATATCAGAAGTCCTGTGTTTATCTATGTATATTAACATAGGATATAAAAAAATTTTAAGGTTCAGATATTCACATTGTTAGTTCCACATCTTCTTCATATTCACATTGTTAGTTCCATGTCTTCTTACATGTGAATCCGTACACCACCTTAAATCACAAGTATGTGCCTCCACCTATCAGCTGGAGCTCTTAGGTGGGTTTGGCTTTAGCATGGTATCAGAGCTGCTTTTCGTCGAATTTGCTCCCCCATGGGCCAAAGGCTCATCTAGTCTTCCACATGTAGAGTCCCACGTTATAAGCTCCCATTATATTGTAATAACTAATCAGAGTGTATGTTCTGGATGGCAGCCCTAATAGAAATAGGCCGCACTATAATATTAATAGTGTGCAACTAAGTTGCTCTTTCTAAGCCATATTTTGATAATGAACTATATCCATCTCAAGAGGAATTGTTAATCAAACAAAAGGCACTTATCAATTCAGTCTCTTGCACACCTTTCAGATCTGGAAATCACAACCTCACAACAGTGGGGAGTTAATATTGGTTGACATCAAATCAAATGTATAAAGACTCTATATTATCTTCATTACCTCACAGTTATCCATTTGAAGAATACCAAAATAATTGTTAGAACTTGAACATGCTCTAAGCTAAGCTGTCCCTGAATTTTACTAATGAAACTAACAATATGCTATACAAGAATCCTACCAACATACCTATCTTAGCATGATGCCTCTCTAAGAGATCACCTAGACCAATTTCCTCCCAGAAGTCATCATGCCATCGACGTGCTTCCATATCCACAGAATCTTTTTCACTGGCATGTTGCATGTGTGCATGACCAGGGTCTGTCCATTTGCAAACCGCCGTGCATAAACTCCGAGTATCATCTCCTGTTGCTCTACAAAAGTTCACAAACTTCAGGACATTCATAAAATATAACCCAACTTGACAGAAGTATAAGACGCGTATCAAGAATGCTCCGCATAAGAAACAACTGGCAGACCCGAGCTACCTGTAAGACAACCAATCACTCAAGTCCATCCACCTAAATACCATTGACCAAGAGTCCTGGAGATTTTCCTTAACCCACAAAAGCTGCAAAAATAATCATAGAGATAGAGCAGAACCCACTGAAATCAAGGGTGTTGTTGATATTGAAGAATGAGAAGAAAGAAAGAAAAAGTCTTTGTACAAAAGAAGAGAACAATAAGAGAAAGGGGAAATGCAACATGCATGTACATGAAATATTGCACTAGAAAACACAGAAGCTCTGGCTTTAAGTGTGTAATTTATCTAAACCTATCTTACCTATTTGAGTTTGCTCTGAATCATTTATTGCTTCAACCAGATTAGATATGTGCCAAGTACTTTTATACACTAGGTTAAGATCTCTAAGTTGGTCTACAAAAGGTGGTATTGGAGCATACATCTAATCTTGCTTTTAATTCAACTTGTTTATGGACGGGAAAGACAATTACTATGGGTTAATGACAACATTGTCAAATGCTATCTCAAAGAGATGAACTACTATGGATTAATGTAGAAAACAACTATGCTAACGCAAAGACTTTATGCTATCTCATAGAACACAGCCATGGTTTGGGAAGAGGCTGAATTCGAGTTTTTCAGAATTGAGATAAAGGATTAACTATGGCTTGTAATTAAGACATGGGAAGCAAAACCAGTTACACATTTCAGAATTAATTTAAATTCCTGTTCAAAATATCTTCCAACTAATATACATAAATATGATATGGCCCTTTTGATCTAGAACAAGCAACCCAGACAGAAAATGTTGAAAAATAGAATGTCAAATATGTTAATACAGTTTGGAAAAAACAATAAATGCTCAAACTAAGAGTAAACACCTTTGGTGGCTGCATAGCAGGGGAAAGAGCTCCACCGCAGTGCTGCAATACTGGTGAGTAACTGAAGTTGATTCTTTCAGCTTGTTTTACAGCTCTATGATCCATCCACACAATTACATTTCTTCTTGAATCACCACTCCAAGAAACTGTAACAGGACAGTCATCAGCATCCACAGCAACTGCAAGGAGAAACCATTTCGCTGATGATATAAGAGAACCCACACTTCACACTGTAAACAAAGTAAACAATTTACATCATAAAATTTAATTCAACTACTGCGCTAAAGCAAACAAGCAGTTAAAAGCTACTGACCAAGAGAACACGTAGCAGCAAATCCCAGACTTATAACTTCATCTCCAGAAACGTTTGCAAGAGAACACGCCGCCTTAACAGCTGCACAAATTGCATGCCAAATGTCTGTAGACGATTGCTGGTTTGGAAAAAAAGTTAATGATCATCTAGATCCTACTGTCCTAAATCTCGGCATCAAACATAATTCCTTCAAGTTCAAGACTAGTTAGCTAACTCTCTCAACAATTGAAAATCAAATGACCACGGTAAATTACTAGGCAATATCAATAAGCTGGTGATGATAATTTGTGAGCATGTTCAGTGGTCATCGTTTGGTGCCTAAGAATATCACCTCAATGCAGTCACCCTCTTTCCAGATCTCTACTGGGCTACTAGCACAACCTAGAAGCTTCCCGTCCTCATCAAAAAGACCTGTAACCAAGTGAAAAAGAAACAGAACAAATTGTAATGTTTCAGCACACCGTGTAATTATAATTAACTACAAGATAAAGCGCATAATTCCTTAAACATTATATCATCTTTAAGTTGCCTTAGACCTCAGTACTTAAGTAGAGAAGCCTTGCCAAACTCACACTCAAAGAAACAACCAACCATTTACATGTTTTGACAATTTGACCAATGCATCATAACTTATAAAAATGTTATAATCAACTTACTTTTGAGATTGAAGTTATAAACACACTAGCGCATATAGCATATAGCAAACATTTACACACTATCAGAACTGGAAAGAATCAACACAATTCAATTCCTTGCGAAACAAAAGCACATGAAGAAATAAATGGAGCAGTGTCTCTATCGAGTAGCGATTATGGATTGATCAAATGCGATTTGAAGGAAACCAAATTGAGGTATAGAGAGAGAAGTACCGGCTTGGGCGGTGGTGGTGCCGACGTGGACGCCGAGGAAGGCAAAGCGGCGGCGGGGGAGGGAGGTGGAAGGGGACATCTCGACGGCGGAGGAGTGGCGGAGGCCACTTTTGGGGGAGCTTGGGTTGGAGGAGGTCCCATGGCTAAGCAGCGGAGTTGTATCTGACACCGCCCTTCCCATTCTTCTTCCAATTCTGATTTCTCCGCTCTCTCTCTCTCCCGATATGTAAGTCTTCCATTTCTGATGATTTTCATCTCTTTGTTTGCTCTGAATCTGATGGAGTTGTTTGTTTCTTCCTTTGTCCCTAAAAGGTTATTTAAGTAATTCACCGACAATTATTTCATAATATTTTTCTAGAAATATACCAAACAAACAGAAACGGGTTGAGAAAAGAAAAATCTACAAAAAAGGTAGGGGGAGAAAACAAATATTTAAGTGACGTGGCACCACTTAGGTTGGCACGGCGGACGGTCAGGATTGAACCGCGGCTACGTCATCCCGGAGATCCGAAGCGACGACCACAGGGGAACAAACACACTCATCTTGGAGCAGTAATCAGCTACGGCCAATACCAGCCGCCTTGTCGACTCAAACACATCGGCATCGCAGAATTTACTTTTAATTTCGTGTTGGTACACGTGTCGTGAGTGGGTGATGGTTTTGAGGTGGGTCGCGTAGCAAAGGATAATGCTTTCAATCATGAGTCTGGAGTCGCCAGAGTAGACTCGGATATAAAAGTCGAAGACCAATCAGCACCGTCTATGCTTTCATGTTTATCGGTACATGTTCTGTGCTCCCACACAACCACTCTCCCACTGCACATTTTCTCTCCCTCTCCCGCTTTTCCTTCACTTTCTCGCGCCTCCTGTCTGTTTGGTAGCTGAGAAAACTAGGTGTCGACCAATCAGGAACCGCAAAGAGTCCAATTTTGTAACCGCTGAGCTCTGTCATCAACTTAGATATTTATCCGCAGCCGGATAGGTATTTTTGAGCCTTTATTAGAGATTTTTTTGTGTTAAATGTATAATTTTAAATTATTTTTACGTTCTTATGGTGATTTTAGTTTTCCCCTTCTACTGAAGTTCAGATATTGTAGCTCTAGCCCTCGCTATTTCTTCATTCTGCTTGCTTTCTGTTTTCCTATAACAATTGGGCGGGGGGAGCAGTAGTAGGGTTTGGATGGTTAGAGAATTTGTGCTATTTTAGTTCGATTTTGTGAATTTATGTGGATCTGTGCTGAAAAGATGTGTACTTCATAACTGAGGGATTAGGGCTTCTGGGAAATAGATGAGGATTTCTGAACGAAGTTGTAATTTTGGTGTGGTGCAGATCTGATAATCTAGGGTTCTTTGAAGTGGGCGTAAATGCAGACTAGGTATATGGAGAGATCCAATACTATGACCAGAGGTAAACGTGTTTTAGAGGGAGAAGAAGAGCAGCAACCAGAACGAAAGCGCCCAGCTCTAGCCAGGTAAATTTGGTCTATCATTTGAGCCAGTTAAATTTGTGACCTGTAATTTGGTATTGTTGATTGTTCTGTGACAACTGTTGGTAGGACTGGTAAATGATATGATGGACTCTACTTTCAGCTTAACTGCAAAAAAGCATTTTGAAATTTCAGATAGTAGGCTTTAAGCATGCATCTAAACGAGTTATAAACACTCCTGTCTATTTTACTGCCGAATTATGTTTATATTGCTACATGAAGAATTACTTCTGCCAGTTAAATCACCACAACCGTTTTGTTTTGGAGAGAGCAGATAAGATCTATCCTCTTTGAGAGGCAAGTTTTGTTTATAAACTACTGTAAGTGCTACCTCTGGGTAGTTCTGCTTAATAAGTAGTCAGTTCTCTTCTGAATGTGCCAAATGACACACTTGTCCCCTTCGTTTTGGTCATGATTCGTTGCATTCCTTCTAATGCCAATTTTACATTTTCTTTAAATGGATACTCCTTTTGCTAGGCTTCTTCAGCTTTCCTGGTATCTCACATATGTTCCCTATTTTATTTTTAATCGGATTTAGAGCGGCTTTATGTTTTATATGCTTACAATGTGCCAAATATCATCCTTAAGGTTTGTTTTATTGAAAATCGAATACCGTGTGCAGTGTTATTGTAGAAGCTCTCAAGCTTGACAGTCTACAGAAGCTATGCTCATCGTTAGAGCCTATTCTCCGCAGAGTTGTAAGATTTCTAGTCATTTCTTTTCTTGTGATTTATGTTAAATATGATTTTTTTGGAAGCATTTTGTTTACTTTTAAGTCTATTAGTCATCTATTTAATTGAAGTGCATCTATTATCTGATTGAGCATTGCACAGTGATATTTCTGATTTTGAATAACTGACATGTGTTTTTTATTCTCAACTCAATGTCATTACTTGCATTCTTTTCTAGTACCATCTTATGCAACTAGTATCGCATAAGACTAATCTGCAGACCATACTATTTTTTTACCTGCTTCTAGTGCTTCTGGTTCCAAACTCTTAATCTTTCTTCTCATGAGTAACTGCTTGTTTATGTACATATTTCTCCTTCTGCATTGTACCAATGCTTAGTTGAACAACATTTTGAACATTCTCTAATCTAGAAACTATTATCTATTCTCTTCTTAGAACAGTATAGACAGCAGACATGGCATGTTAGTTCTCTTTGAACTGTCCTGAATTGCCCATTAAATGATGGATTTATTAGTCAGGGTCTCCCATGATATCTGAGATTTAGTCAGCAGTAAATTTCATTCTTAACACTTACTGTGTCTTTTTTCGTTAGATATAATGAAGAGAAGTGTGACTTTTCACTAATAGATTTATTGGTGAAGACTGGCTTAGTGTCACTTTTCCAAAAAAAAAGCCCATAATTGTTCACTTCTGGTTAACTATTTTTTTTTCTGGACATTGTCGGTATTATTTGGAAATAAAATTCCATTTTGCCATTCATATTTAGCAAAAATGAAAAATAGTTATGTTTTGTAGTTATTTGTCTTTTCTCTATTGATGCACAATCACTCAATTTGTTTCCTATGGGATCCTTGTATTTCCTGTCAACAGGTTAGTGAAGAAGTGGAACGTGCTTTGGCGAAGATAGGCCCTGCTAGACTTGCTGGAACTGGAAGGTAATAATTAATCACTTGAACTTTATGCGTATGAGAACTTTCTTTCAAAATATTGTAGGTGTATCTTCCACAACTGCTAGACTGTTAATAGATATTGTTCTTGACTTCTAGCATCTAGTATGAGGAAGAGGTCAATTAATGACATAGATATATCTATCTATGTGTATATGCATGCATCTATGTATGTATGTACAAGGTTTTTCTGCCTTGTGGTATTTCATATTTTGAATCATTTTGTGCACTTAAAGATGAACATGAATGAATGTGTTGGATTGTATATTTTTTATTGTTTATGCCTTGATATCCTAATAATCACTTCAATGCTTCTTGATTTGATCGCCTCTTACTGCCAATATTCATTTTGCCTTCCTGTTGGGCATAAGATACTAAAATCCAAAGGTTTCAGGAGCTCTCCAAAACGTATTGAAGGTCCAGATGGAAGGAACTTGCAACTGCACTTCAAGTCCAGGCTGTCTCTTCCCCTCTTCACAGGTGGGAAAGTAGAGGGGGAGCAGGGTGCTACAATCCATGTTGTTTTGGTCGATGCAAACTCTGGCCACGTTGTAACATCTGGACCTGAAGCCTCCATAAAACTAGATATCGTTGTGCTTGAAGGAGATTTTAACAATGAAGATGATGAGGGTTGGACAGAAGAAGAATTTGATAGCCATGTGGTAAAGGAGCGAGAGGGTAAGAGGCCTCTATTGAATGGGGAGTTGCAGGTGTCACTCAAGGAAGGGGTTGGGACACTGGGTGATTTAACATTTACTGATAACTCCAGTTGGATAAGGAGCAGAAAGTTTAGGCTTGGCTTGAAGGTTTCTTCAGGATTTTGTGAGGGTATACGCATTCGTGAAGGAAAGACGGAGGCTTTTACTGTAAAAGATCACAGAGGAGAATGTATGTTCGTGTTCTCTGTAAGAGCTATTTATATTCTATATGTTTGGGAACCTTGTTGCTGACTGCTGGGTTCTTTTTCATTTCAGTATACAAGAAGCACTATCCACCAGCATTAACTGATGATGTGTGGAGATTGGAGAAAATTGGCAAAGATGGTTCTTTTCACAAGAGGCTTAATAAAGCAGGAATACGTTATGTTGAGGATTTTCTTCAGCTTATGGTCAAAGATTCTCCGAAGTTACGAAGTGTAAGTGTTGATTTGTTCATAACTCAGCGCTTTCAAGTTATTTTCATGAATTTCTATTCTCTTGTCTTTACTGTGATGAATTTATGTGTTGCTTGTAGATTCTTGGAAGTGGTATGTCAAATAAGATGTGGGATGCTCTCCTGGAGCACGCAAAAACCTGTGCTCTTAGTGGAAAACTGTATATTTATTATCCTGAAGAAGAGTCTAGAAATGTTGGTGTTGTATTCAATAACATCTATCAACTGAGTGGTCTCATTGCCGGGGAACAATATCTTCCTGCAGATTCTCTTTCTGACAGCCAGAAGGTTTGTGTAACAGATGCATATCTATGATTTGATGGTATTTCCATTATATATATTATTTTAACTTTTTTCCTTATCCTGATTTATATGTTTTCAAACGAACAACTAAAGTGGTAACTTGAGAATCTTATGTAAACTTTGTAACTTACCGACGTTGGCTTCATGGAGCGGTGGTAAAATAAGGGATTAGTGACTACATTTACTATGCCTTCGTTTCATTATTTGCTTTTCTCATATACCTCGGGAACCTCCAAGTTCTAATCATCAACTAGAAGAGTTAATTGGACATCCTGCTGTATGCCTGAACATAGGAGTATTGCCAAATATCTTCCTTTAGGATTGTAGAGAGTCTAGAACATAGTTTTTCTGCATCCAAAAGGAGATGTAATATGATGATGATTGGGTGGAAAAGAATGGGTAAACATAGTCATGCAGGTTCATTGCCTTTATCTGATACGGATCGATACCACTTACCTCGTTTGAAACATGGGTTGTCATCATTTAGTTTTCAGATATTCTTTCTTCCTTTATATAAAAAAATAATAGTTTATGGGAAGAAAATGATAAAATAGTTAGATTCAATTATGCTGAAGGTTAACATTTTAATATAGCATTACCTCAATTTCAGAAAAATATACAGCAATTTAAAATAAGTGTTGAAGACAAATGAAAGTTTGAGAAAAATGGTAATTTAGTCTTTGGAGCACATAGAACTTCTGCCTTCTAAAAGAATGAGCTGTAAGTGTGCTTTATAGAGTTAAAGGTGGTTGGACGAAAAATAATCTAATGTTGCTTGCAAATATATTACGAAATCTATAACTGATTTTGTTGTTGCAGGATTATGTGGATACTTTGGTGAAGAAAGCATATGAAAATTGGAATCAAGTTACAGAATATGATGGGAACTCTCTCTTGAACTTCAGGCAGCCTAAGAGGGGTGGTACATCTCAACATGACATACATATGGGCCAAATTGATTACTCAAACGGTTTAACCCATCAATTGCAACCACCTGGCCTACAAGTTTCAGTTCCCCCTGAGCAGCTTTTGATTGGTTCAGGCCTAGCAGTTGGAGGTGAGCATCAGTTGCTGCTTGATTAATCTCTTATCATGCATGCATTATCGAACTCTTCTCCCCTGAACTCTGTTTCTTTTTTGTTATGTTCAGGTTACAGTAATGGTCCGATGACTAGGTACCAAACCCAGACTCAGCCTCAGCCTGTAAATCCAAGTTTGCGCACAGAATTCGACAACATCAATTCATTTTCAGCACATGACCAGCTGATTAGTAGTTCTCACCAAAATCAAATCTCAAGAAATGATAACAATGTTGGACTGGCTCTGGGTCCTCCTCAATCATCATCAGGGTTTCAGAACATCGGCTCTTCAGTGCAGCAAACAAATGTTAATCCTTTCGAGGATTGGTCAAACACTAGAGAGAAGGGGGCTGATGACTTCTTTTCAGAGGAAGAAATCCGCATGAGAAGTCATGAGATGCTTGAGAACGACGATATGCAGCACTTGCTACGGATCTTCAGCACAGGAGGTCATGTCCCTGATGACGCGTTCTCGTTTCCCTACATGCCTTCACCAATGCCAAACTTTGACGTGGACCGCACACGCCCCGGAAAAGCTGTTGTAGGTTGGTTGAAGATCAAGGCAGCAATGAGGTGGGGTTTCTTCATCAGGAAAAAAGCAGCTGAGAAGCGAGCTCAGCTAGTTGAGTTAGAGGATGAATAGGAGTCGTGTTGATGATGCCAGCAACAGTTTGATTGAGGTTCTGGGGACTGCATGAAAGTGTGGCTTTCTGGGAATCTGGAGAGGATCTATGTTATTACTGGATTCTTGTTTGACATCATCAGATCTCTTCTTGTACAGTAAGCTTTATCCTTTGGTACTGATATTAATCACATCTACTAGCGTCTTGCTGAACTAGGAATCATTATATGTTGAGACACATGAATCCAAATCTGGAGGCTGATGTATATGTGACTTTAGTTGATTGCTTTGTGTTGACAAACTAGGGTAACATTCCTAGTATTTTGTGTGAGTTTCATTTGTTTTATGAATCAATTATATTGTTGTATAAAATTAAACCTATTTGTAGTGCAAATAACGGCTGTAAGAGCTTGTATTTGTGTTAGGGCCTGTTAATTAGAACTGTAGTATTTAGTACTAGGAAATGTCGGAATTGTACTGTCAAGTTTTGTTGAGATAGGTGGAACTGTATTACTTACCTACGTTGTGAAGTCATATGTATCATGTTGAAACGTGTTAGAAACAATCCGCCGTTTATATCGGGAGATGGATTTGAACAAGAGGTGGCCATAAATAATGTGTATGAAATTGAATTATGAAAACAAAAGAATATTGAAACTTGGATGTGATATACATATATAGGCACGTGATGCTGAGGAATTAAATAAAAAAAAAATGTTTAGGGGAGTTTGCACTCGGGAGGGACGCCTTGAGGGAACCTCTTGGCGTCAGTGCAATAGTTATATATCATGTAGTTCTTGCGTGCCCATTTCATCCTGGCCTGGCTCGTTGCGTCCAGCTGTTGCGAGAGCCATGCACCATCTTTGCTCGACGACTTGCAAGATGATTTCCCCGAAGACCATACGCAAGCTTGTTTCGCATCGAAGTTCCTGTACGAAGCAGTGAATGGCGCTTTGCTCCAATCCGTCTTGACAAGCCCCCCTCTTGTCGCCCAGTCGTCAGCGTTCCACAGACTCGAGTATATCCTCATGGGCTGCCTCTTTGGGAACGCCACGCCTACCGACTCTGCGTTCTTGAATTCTCTGATTGGGGTGCCATCAACCAAGAAACTGGACAAATATATAGGTACAAGCGAGCTTTAGAGAATAAAACTAAAATTAGATGTTCAAACTATCAGCTTGAACTTCTAGTTATGCTTACACAATACGTTGGGGATTCCAGAGGATGGAGTAGGTGTGGAAATCAGCGGTGGGGTCGAACCAGAGGTAGAATTGTTGTTCCCTGTTACCCTTGCCTTGTGCGAACACATTAGTGTGGAGAATGTAAGGATCGCCGCTCAGGTTTCCCAGGAACTCAAAATCAATCTCGTCCCACGTCGACCCTTTTGAGGACAACTGCATATATATATATAAGAACATTTTTTTTCATTAGCATATATATACTTAACTATCTATATAGTAAGGAAGAGGAGGTGAAGGAAGTTACATACATAGTAGGCAGTGACAGTGCCGGCTGAGTTGCCAGCAACAAGCTTGAGCTGCATGTCGATCTTGCCGAACAAGTACTCGTTCTTGGACTGAAAGCCCGAGCCGGAGGCCTTGTCGAGGGCCAGAGTCAGGACTTGACCGTTGTTGATGATCTTGCCGCGGCCATCGCCCCAAGTGATGTCGAAGTCGTTGTGGAAGTTGCTAGCACAAGCGAAGAGCACCAAGGAAGAGCAAAGCAGTACAACTAAGGAAGAAGAAGAAGAAGCCATTGTGATTGATTTTGATGTGATCAAGTGATGGGCATGGGATGGTATTTATAGTAGATCGAGATACGTGTAAATATATATATATATGAAGAAAGGCAAAGGAAATGGTAAAGGAAGGTTCTGATATAAGCTGTGGACAGTTGTGTGTGTTTTGGTTGGGCAGGTAGCTACAGAAAGAAAAAAAAGAGAGGGCGTGTGTGTGATATGATTACACCAACCCTAGACGATCACAACCACTACAAATATGAAATAGGCAAGGATGGCGACGCAAAGCCAGAGGCGGCTGCTGGGTTCAACTTGAACGCGTTTACCTATATGTGTATAGCTGGCGCCTGGCGATAACTCAACCAGGGATGGGTTTATATTGTGGCGGTCACTAGCCTTTTCTCTTTATTCATTTTTACTTCACCTTACATTTTAATATATTATTATAACTAGAGTAGTCTATGTGCAGATTATTTGTATCTCTTTGTTTTTTCATCGAGTTAAAAGCCCCGTCGCTGCATGTGACGCTCCATCTGAGTGGGTGGAGTTTTTCGATTCCTCCTCCCAATCCTTCCTTTCCGGACGTTTCCTTCCAGCGGACATTGAGGTAGTGACCAGGTTCCGTGGGATATCCTTATTTTGAACTGGTCGGTGCTCTTTAGGGGATTGTCCGTTCGGTGTCTGTCAATCTGTTTCTTTTCAGTTTGGGCTCGAGGCTCTGAACCTTCCCTGTCTTCTGCCCTGTTCTAGTGCTACTAGAGCAAAAAGTCGGGTTTGATGTCCCGAAGATCCCCCAAGTAAACCCAGTTTGTCCCTAGAACCGGTTTCCCATGAAGAGACCTTGCTAGGGCCGTACGGGGGTCAGTTGGTGATATCAGGGAGGGGCCTCTGCTCCCCCCTTCCAAAGGACAAGCGGGGAATAGGTGGCCCGCACAGCTACATCCAAAGCAATGGTCGGACAGCTTTTCATATGAAACATGGAGGAGGGTACATACCTGAGACTTAGTGAGTCGAAACCACAACTGACTCTGCAGGGGGACCCGAATTCGGATGCGCATGAAATCTCCCCAACACATACCATCTGCATCATCATTCACAGCTATGCAGACTCCCAATGCACCGCCCAGTCTAAAGCCCACACCTCTGTTTCACGCTCCTCCCGGGAGAGTCGAAACGCAAGCCTAAACCGAGAAGTGTGTGAATATCATATCGCTCGGTCTCCTGTGGGCTCTGAGGTCCGCGAATAAGATTAGGGGATTTCTGAATGCCTAGGGTTTCCTTGGCAGCACCCGAGCCCTTTCTTTTGCCGTCTTGAAAAAGAAGGCTACGACCCCGTCCTCTAGAGGTCTGGCCTCCACATTCCTGATGTCCCATAAGTCCTCCAACTAGTCCGCAAGGGTCTTCCAGAAGAACGATCGAGTGGTGAAGACCTTGGCTGCTAGCGCATATGCGAAATTTGTCCCTCCACCACAGGCCTCCGAGGGAGGTACAATCACCTCCTTGATGCGCAGGTTTCCATTCGTGATCCTCGCCCATCTCATTGTGCCCGAAGCTCGGAGCGTCTCAATCTCTATGCGAATTAGGCTGGTTTCCCCCAACCCAAAAGCGGTTCGGACCCGACCCATGTGGTGCAGCCATCCCGATTGGTTCGTGGACTCGATCCGGCCCAGGTCTGTCTCACTCTACCTCCCTTCGGACTGGGCCACGATTCCCTCGGCCCGTGGATCCGATCTCCCTTGGGCTTCGGCCAAGGGACAGGCGTTGAAAGCCTAACTCTGGCGGCCCATGGTTTAGAACCCTAGCAGAGTCCTTGCCTTCACGGCGTCGCCAGGTTGTGTGCCACGTCGTGAGCAGCGGAGG